>CM045761.1:137667868-137965540 GCA_025200525.1 Camellia lanceoleosa | reverse complement strand
CGATGCCACCAAAGCGGAAACAAGCCCTTGAAGCTAAAGAAGAAGTCAAGAAAGAAGATCTATCGGGAGCTTTTTGGCCTGTACAGACAATGAAGAAGGCAAGTGAGCAAGATATTTATTACCTAGTAGGTTTTTAAATTCTTGTGAATGTAAATATTCAAATGTTGAAAACCCGTGGTCTTGCTTTTGTATTTTGTTGCAATGAAATTAAGATATTATTTTACCCACAACTGCCCTCGGTAATTGTAACCACGATTTGGTTAAATACATGTTATCTAGGCCTATGTCGAGGAGGAGAATTGGCAAGTGGATACTTAGCCTTTACTCTAATTTTATCTAGAGTATGTCCCCAAAGGGTAGTAAAAGGGTAGGTTTTAGCCAATTTTCCGCGCATCATCCATCTTAAAAACAGAGAGCCAAGAGATAATGGAACTTGGTATGGCTAGTGTTGAGCCATGGCGATGTGGTTCGATGGGTCGAAAAGCCAATGGCTTAATTGGAATTGGTGTTGTGATTAAATCTCCACGGGGTAGAAACTACACATGGTTTCAGAGTGATGAAGCCAATTGCTCCAATAACCAAAGTTGAATATGAAGCCTTAATAGTGGGACTAGAAATTCTTATTAGATTACAAGTACATGCAATGATATATTTGGAGACTCTCAATTGGTGGTTAACCAAGTAAAAGGAATTTTCAAGTGTTAAAGCATAAGTATTTTGCCTTACTATGTTGTTGCATTACATCCGCTTTCTCATTTAAATAGCAAATGTAACTCATGTTCCAAGATTCTTGAACAATAGAGCTAATGACGAATCTCGTAAAGCCAACTTCAAGAGAAGGGATAATACCCAAAGGGACATAAGCCAAATAACATATCAAAGATTAATACAATCTTGAATAAATGAATATGGTCTTGGAAGTCAATCATAATGACTTACAAGAATAAGATTGAGGCATCCAATAATGCAATACTTAGTCGGTCCATCTTCGAAAGCTAGTAGGAAAATCAAATTAGCCTATGCAATATATGATATATGGCAATGTTCTCACAAAAGAGGGGGAGATATTGGCTTATCGGAATGTTTAGGCCCAAAAGAAGCATTAACAAATGGTCGAGGTTCATGAAGGTATCCGTGGTGCCTATCACCGGTGTAAAGATTTAGATAGATGTCAAGGCATTCCTACTATTGGCCAACTATCTCTTAAAGAATGCATAGAATATGCAAAGGGTTGCCAGCATGCCAAAAGCATGGCACAATAAGGCATGTGCCCATAACCCACCTTACATGTAGTAGTGAAGCCTTGGCCATTCGTGAGGATGGGCCATGGATTTGATGGGAAAAATACACCCACCCTCTTCGAAGCATCATTGTTTCATTCTAGGGGCTACTGGTTACTTCACTACGTGGGTCGTTGCCAAGCCATACAAGGTTGTGGACCAAACTGAGGCCATTGTGTACATTAAAGATTTGATCCATAGATTTGGCATCCCACAAACCATAACTGTGGATAATGGGACTGTGTTCGATGGGAAAATGGTGAAGTCTTTTGTAGTAGAGTTTGGAATTAGCCTTGTTAATTCCACACCTTATTATGCACAAGCCAATGGTCAAGCTAAATCATCCAACAAGTCCTCGAGAAAAGGGATACAAAAGGTTGTGGAAGATAACCCTGTGGATTGCATAACCTTTTGTTGATGTTTTATGGGCATACAGAACTTTCCAAGATCAAGCATAGGAGTCACACCTTATGCTTTAGTATATGGGCATGATGCGCTTACTTGTGGAAATTAATGTTAAATCTTTTGAGGGTAAGATGCCAAGATCGCTTAGATCTGAGCAATACCATTAAAGTATGTGCTTAGAGTTAGAAGGCATAGACGAAGTTTAATTTTGACATTAAATAGCATTCTTTTCCAAAAGAAGAAAGTACCAAAATTATAACAAGAAAGTCAAACACATTGGCTTTTGATGAAGGTGATTTGGTATGGAAAACAATACTCCCAATAGGAATTAAAAGCCATAAGTTTGGCAAATGGTCACCTAACTAGGAAGGACTATATTAAATTCATAGAGTTTTACCTTCGAGCATACCATTTGAGAAATCAATGGATATGTACATCCCAAAAAGATTAATGGCAGATATTTGAAGCCTTATTTTCTAACCATTTGGGAAACACAAGGAATAAAATAAACATTAAAGACAAAAACACAAGATCGCTCAAATGATAGACAAAAATTGCTTTCATAAAGAATTAAGTACATTGTGCCACAAATTGGCCCAAAATTTATTACAATGTCTTAATTGTTTTTGTACAATAGATTTCCTATTGCTAAGGAGGAACTAGTTGAATAGTCAGAGCCATGTCTTTGCGATCGACATTTCTTCGTTAGTGATTTGCAATTTAGTGTCGGCTCAACCAAGGCCCTGTTTATCGCAGCCTAACCTCTTCAAGTTGGGTTTTCCTATCCAAAGAAATTGGCCTCGAAAGGGAAGCAGAGAGTGTTGTTCTTCAGGTTGATACTTTGCATGTACTTAGGAAGCGTAAACTCGATCTCGCCAATTTCTCATCACTTTCGGCAATTTTGGCAAATGTCGATGTAAAAATCAATAGTAGGCCGCTTGAGATAAATGGCTTAAAACATCCATGCTTGACCGCCAGCTAAGTCTGCAAGACTAGAGGAATCCATTTTCATTATAGGCCTCAGAGAGCCTCAAGGAATCCTCGAAAATGAAATCGCTAGCCCATGTGTCCAGTTCATTGAAAAGCGTAAGGCTTATCACTGAAGAAGAAGAACTTTCGAGAATTTCAACAAAGAATCACCAAGACTAGTGGCTCGGCCTTCAACATTGAATGTTGGAGAGGTGGAAGGTATGTCAAAAGACTAGCTAGTCTTGCTTGAAGACATCTACCTCATCCATAGACATGGAAGGGTGCAGAGAGTTGTGGCGAAAGGCGAAATGATCGACACGGGATAGAGAAATGTATGAAGCATCTTTTGTACCTCTATGGTCTTAGCCACCAATGAATCAAGTGAAGAGGGGTTGGAAGTAGGCAAAGGTGATGAACTATGAGTTGGAAAACTACCAAAGACCTCTCAGAGGAGAGTCAACCGCCATTAGAGATGGAATAGTTAAGTGGAATTTCAGTGAAAGAATGAGGAGCAAGGCTCAAGGAGAATTGGATCAAGTAGGCCAAAGGTCAAGAAAGGGAGGTATGGGTCTAAGCCAAGAAGGAAAGATGCAAGGATGCTAGGCTCACAGCGGGTATATGAAATATGGGCCTAGGAGGTGGAAGTGTTATCAATGGCTTACATTATGCATTTGATCAACTTCGATTGAAATTGAGGAGTCCCATTGAAAGTATAGCTTCAAGTGTTTGCCGCCGCAAAAAGGAAGAGATGTAAGGTCAAGCTCTAAAGGCCAAAATTTGATAAGGCAAAACAAGGAAGTATGAAAGAAATTACTTGTTCTAGAAGCTAATCGCATTGGGAGAGTCAAAGAGAGTAATGTTCCTGCTGCCTTCTTACCATTTCTCTTTGTAACGACGGCAAAGCAGCCTTCCTCTCTTAAAATTTGTTGTCGCTTTCCTCAAATTTCTTTCAAGACAATTATGGCCTTGAATGTTCTTGGTCTACTACTTGGCAAATGCCTTCATGAATGGGATCTTCAACCAAGATAGTAGTTGAAGCTACTTTCCTTCTCTTTTCTATTACTTGGGCGATTGTCTTTAATCAAAGTCCTCAAGAAAGTCGTAAGGAGAGATGAATCTTTCTTCCTCTTTCTTTGAATTGGCATTGTCATTCCTCGATGTCCTCTCAACTTCGAACCGAGATTCGGATTTCTAAAAATAAACTCATTCTCTACCTCCCTAGCTGTTGTCTCCTCTTGAAACAAATCAATCACTTTTTTTCCTTTTGTCAAGGGTGACTCGTGTTTTGGTCTGCTTTCTCCTTCTTCTTTTCTTTTTCTTCTTGCACCTCGCTTGTTTTCTGCTCAGATCAAGCGCTTTCTTCTTTTTGCTGACCACCTTTCACAAAAAAAATATATAAATAGAAACAAAATAAGAATAAGATAATCAAGATCATATAAGGAGTCGAAAAGAAAACAAAGGCATATACCTTTCTTCAAAAACAATTTTAGTGGCTTTAGGAGGAGTTGAGGTAGTAGAATGGACTGGTAGGAAGCACGCGGAGGAAGTGACAGTTCAGCCCTGGGCTTGGGCACATCTAACATCTCCAAGGGTTTTGAGGTGAAATGGCTAAATAGATTTATATTGCTTACCCACCAATTTGGTATCTCTTCAATACTAGACCTTCAGAATGAAAGGGTGTACTCAAATTGGCCAAGTCATCTATGAATTTGAAGGTTGCCTCTTCCAGCCTCGACTTCCGAACCTTCAAATCTCTCCTGGTAAGGCTCATATTGGTGTTGCTGCAGAGAGGTATTGGGACCCCTTGTGTGAAGCCAAATTGTCTAGCAAATTGAGCGGCACAATAAGGCTCAGCTATACATTTATAAGCTGGGTTTCGTGGTCCCGATAAAAAGCTCTCTAGAAGGTATGGGAAGCCCATATATCCTTGTAAATAGGCGAAGCACAGAGCCTGTCACTTAGGAAATGACTCAACCAAGTTGGACCTATGCTGGTTTCGAAGGGACGGAAATGGTGAATAGGAAGGGCAACTGGTAGTCGATGGAAGTAAGAGAAATAAAAGGCAAAAGTAGAAGGATAGAGGGAAGCATTGGCCATTTTATGCCATGGGTAAGAGAGTGTAGCCTGTAAAATTTAAGGCATTTGGATTGTAATTCAAGAAAAATAGATGAAAAGCCAAAGTCAAGGATCCAGAATGGCCCCTTGATTAGCATCTAAGGGCTTCTCACAAAAGAGGAACAAACTCAGATACATGGCCTAGAATATATGGGGCTAAGGCTACCCTTTTTGCAAAACAAAGGCTTTGGCAAGAGGAGCAAATTCAGGCATGATTCTTTGAGAGGAAGTGCAGAAGAGAAATTTGCAAAGCCAATATAACAAGAAGGAAAAGAATTCCCTATCAGTTACTGGGCCCTTTTTTATTCTCACTTTAACAAAATCAATCAGAAGATAAGTTAAGAGAGGAGGAGAAAGAGACGCTAAGTTAGGGAAACTGTAATGAGGGTACCAATAGGATACTCCTAGTAGATGGAAAATGTCAAGAACAGTAGGGGCCATCATCCCATATCTAAATTGAAAGAAATTGAAGATAGGGTTCCAAAAACATAAAGCAGCAGGGACTAAGAAAGGATCCTCCGAGATAGTTACCCTAGATAGTCGGAGAGCATCGAGAAGGCAGAGCTCTTGAAGGTCCAGTGTCCTAGCAGGGATGACCCGATCGTACCATTCTTGCCACTCCGGTCTCATTGTGGGCCAATATTGGTGAGGGCGATTGATTCTCCAGTTCCTCCAATCGAGACCACCTTCATAAAGGAGACATTGGTTCTCCAGACGAGGATATAGAGCTGGGAGCTCAGTAAGGATCTCCTTGAATATTGGCCCGAGCACGTAGTCTTGCTGCTCATAATGACGAGGGACAAAGATACGCCCGTCAATGGCGCTTTTCTTCCCAGCCTTGTACTTCTCACATTCTGCGTCAATGAGCCTTTTCAAGGCTACAGATGAGCTCACACACTCTATGACTGGCACTTCTGGTGAAGAAGAAGCCATTGATAGTACGTTTTTTCGGAAAGCAAATTAGGGAGTGAAGAGAAGTGGAAGACTGATGAGGGTTTTGTGCGTTAAAAGAGCAAGTGATTTCAGAACACGAAACAAGAGGGTTTTAAAAGCTTTTGTGTCTGAAAAATATATTGCATAAGTCGTTAAGTACTAAAAGTACGAATACGAGGAGTCTCTTCCAATATTGATAGTTTTTGGAGGGAAGAGCGTATTCCGGATGATAATGTCAGCTTCGAAGCAAGATGTTTGGCTTCGAAACCAGGTTTTGGCGCCAAAAGATCAAACAATAACAGCTTCGAAATACAGAAGTCGGCTTCGAAGCATATTACATGCTTAAAGATGTTAGAATGCTCGAGTATTGATGCACTTCAAAGGGTTTAAAGACCTGTTTCAGGGTTATTAATGAAAAAATGGCCTTTGAAGCAAAACTTAGGATTCTTTAAGGATGAGAATTACTATTCGAGACATCAAAACCAATCGTTGGTTTTAATAAAAGAAGATTGTCTTTTAAACCAAAATAGCATGGATCGCTTCAAGCAAAATTGGTCAATTTAAAATTGATCGACTATATCAACCATGACCATATATTGGTTATAGTTAGTTTTGAAGGGTAAGGTTGTTAAATTCAAGCACTAATTTAGATGATATCGCCAGATTGTTAACTTTACTCCATACATTGGAAAGAGACATGTTGGTTCTTTTAATGTTTTATTAAAATTGAATCCATATTCAAGAATGAGTTTGTTCACCAAGCTCAAAATTGGCTTTCAAAGGCAAATGAACAAGGTCAAATAATGCCAAAAGGAAGATTCTATTTATATTTGAAGCCAAAGCAATTACATCAAATGACCGTGATTCGGGTATGAACTCAAGCTCATAAAAGTAAGGAATAGAGTAAATGACAAGATCATGAAATTTGATCCAACAAAGGATCAATAAATTCATGTTCTTTCTTTATTATATCTTCTAGTTCTTCTAATATTGGCTGCATAAGTTGGTGTGCTCTCACTTCATAGTAGAGCTCTTTAGCCTTTATTTCTAATGCTTCTTCTCTCAATCGTTGTTCCACTTCATCTAGGACCAAATCATCCCAATACGTAGAATCTTTATTCTTGAAATCATCGAATTCTTCGATGAAGTTCTCTGCTTCGTATTGGGCTTGAATTCGGAGAGATGAAAGTTGGTCCAAAGATTGTGTAGTAACCTTGGAATTTTGATGCCAGTAGAGGGGCACTGGGAGTTGGTCAAGGAACATATGAAGTTCTGCTTGGGCAATGGGGTTAAGAATATGGCCTCTAGACAAAATATCACAAGCCCATTGAAAGTTCTTGGAAGGACTTCGCCTCAAGAAAATTGAAGGGCAAGTGAGAAAGTCGCGAGCGAAGTTGAGCTTCTTTCCACCAACCGGAGTAGGGATTGATGGAGGTTTGTAAGGTGGAATGACTGCTCATGGGGAGGGCAAGCCCCGCTTTTTCGTCTGTGAAAGAGTTGGTGAAGAAGAAGGAGCAGATGTTTCGCTTCAGAGGGTGGAAAAGAAGGTGTGGATGCTTCAATTATGGGAGATGGCATGGGAACGGAAGGAACAAAGGCATTAATGTAGTCAAGCCAGTCAGAAGAGCAAATCTTCGCCTTCTTGGCTAAGAAGGATGGGTGGTACCCTTGAGCTTCTTCTCGAGGCTGGGCAACAAGCAATCGCCTTGGTAGGCATAGAGGATGTGTACTATGCCACAAGAAGGTTCTCCTCCAAACTACATCAAGGTCAATGGGTATGTAAGGGTAGACCACTAAACTTCGAGCATAGGAGGAAACTCCAAAGGGTCAAGAACTCAACAAAATGATGGTTGATTCGCTCTCAAATCATAAGTCTCGTGTGTTGACCAAATTGTCTAGCCGTAACCCCTGTAGACTAAGAAGTTATAGCTTCATCCCATGCAATTTTGTGAAAAAGAGTTTCCTAAGTCCATATTTGCAACTTGCCAAATCAAAGGTTTGAGAGCGCTGCTCAAGGTACAAGGGGAGCCGAGGAAGAACTTTCTTGTATCCGTGGTTCCGCAACTTGTTGAATCAAGGATTAAGGACAATGTGTTCGTAGTCCAAAGGTTGGTAATTTGCAAAGGCTTCCATGACTCAATATAGAAAGGCGTAAAGGTGGCTAATGCATGCGTGGAGGTTCTTTCGAGGGGAAACAACATTACTCAATGGCTCTTCGTGTGCTTGATCAATAGCAAGGGAAATTGATTTAGCCATAGTCTGTTCGAATGCTAAGGTATTGGGACGTTCAACAAATTGAAAAAGAGATAATGCAAATTATCACCAAAGAGATGACAGTTGTGTTTCCAGAAGATAGACTCTATGCACGTTCCAAAAGCGCGGGAAAAGCTATGATCCACTAATATCACTAAGTATTGGGTATATTATTGCGGGGGGTAATGTTGGCTACATATTTTGTAAAAGTCAATTACAGTTCGACACGTGGCAAAGCAAGAGTAGTATGGGGAGACCACTTAAGTCTTCGATCCTGATTGTACACGTGGCAGTAAAAATTGGTTCTCACGTGATCTGAGTAGCACAAGATCAGTAAAGAGATACAAGATGACGTGGCTTCAACGGTTGCTCATATTCAAATTCAAATACAAGAGGAAGTTCAATCGCAAGAAAAGGCGAGTGGAACTACTTAAGGCAAAGATGATCAAGAATCATGGAGGAGCAGTTCGACGGTTTGAAGTGCAATTCGATGGTCATCCTTGAGGAGTATAAATAGCAAGGAAGTTCCCAGAAAAAAGCCCAGACTCAGATCATACAAACCATTTTACTTTACATATTTTATTTTCCGCTTTTACATTTCCTTTTACCTTTCTTGCACTTTAAATAATTGCTCGCACTTCGATTCATAGGAGTAGTTTCAAGTAGATCGTTATTGTATACCTCTTCGAGGCTGAATTTGGATTATTGTAAGTGTTCATTTTAATGAAATATTTCCATTGTTCTTCATATTAACTGTTATTTCTCTTAATTTCTCCTAAGTCAAGCTACTAGTAAAAGTCCTCTTCATTGCGGCTAAAAGAACTAAAACACCATCATCTGATAATTGGGTGGGAATTATACTTCAGAAGGATCGATTGATCTTTGTCGCACGCCAGATTTACAAAAATACCCTTCGAAAAGCCAAAAAGCCAACAGTGTTTGATTGAAAATGTGTTAGACCATTTTAATGGCTAGCACCTAAATCTCAATATTTATTTAGTAGGTAACTTGAGCCAAAATAACTACTTGACTTACAGTTAGCATGGTTCAAATAAATGGTAATGCATATATTATATGTGAATTTATAATTTTTTTCACCTCATTTGTTAATAAATTTATGCATAATCCACATTCCAAATAAAAATTTTATAAATTTTTAAGAGCTAATCACAAACTTAAAAATAAATAAAAAAATAAAAATTAGACATGATACATTATATATGTGTATGAAATAACTTTATTAATAAACAATTTTTGTTAAAAAATTCTATACTTAATCAAATAGTTCTTCTAGCATTTGAAAATTTAATATTTATGAATAAATTTAACATTTTCAAATACTCCAAGCATTTTTCACATTTAAAAGTTATGAATAAATTTATGTAATTTAAAAAATTTATACTTTATTAAAACTTTTAGTATTACAAAATCAATAATTAAGTTTTATAAAATATCCTTTAACTCTAATCATCAATCTATTTTTTAAACAAAATTTTCTCATTCAAAATTTTGGCAAATATTTATTTAGGACATCTATCCACAAGTTAGTGCATCATGTTCACGGTCATTATTAAGCTTATATAACTTAGGCCCTAATCTAAATGCACCTTGTATTTTTTAAATTTTGTTTAATGTTTGGCATGACCCATAAAATGTTTATAAATTATAAGCAAAATTTTAAATTATTAACTTAAAATAAGTTGTAAATTTATTTGGCACAATGTAACTTTTGATAATTTATATAACATTTTATTGTGTAAATATACATAATGCCTCAAAAAGTTATTACTAAGACAAAAAATGTGACTCTTAGATTCATATATATTTATGATTTCAAATAAGTTTTTTTTTTTTTTTTAAAGAAAAAACACATTACAAATTGTAGTTTAAAACCTCTATTTTTTAGCCAAATAAGCTATAAAAATATCAAATAAATTATAATTTAAAATTACAACCAAATAAACTTAGTCACACAATAAAATATAATATAATATAAAATAAAAATGTAATAAGTATAACATTATTCAAGAAAAAGTGCACCAACTATAAAATCTGAAAATTAAAAGCAAACCTTATAAAAATTTTGAAATATGAAATTATGGAAATTACAAAACATAAATGCATATACCAATATACATCATCCAAAAGAAGAAGAAACTTACAATGAAAATTTGTTAATAAATATGCACATTTGCTCAATAACCTTTGTCATTCATATTTATGTACTTGATAAATATAGATTTTAAACTGTTGAACTTCAACCGAAGAGATTGGAGATTTATTGTAACGTCCTGAAATAATTCAACATGAACTGCCCACATTAAATAACATTCACTAAACCATGACAATAAACCTCCCATCTTTTACATAGTTAATAAAAGAGTTCATACAAAAGTT
This sequence comes from Camellia lanceoleosa, assembly GCA_025200525.1. Classification (NCBI taxonomy): domain Eukaryota; kingdom Viridiplantae; phylum Streptophyta; class Magnoliopsida; order Ericales; family Theaceae; genus Camellia; species Camellia lanceoleosa. Next base: position 137,955,188 of record CM045761.1, on the reverse strand, counting down.
TCACATGCGGTTATACATTCAACGATAGAAATACACATGAATCTATAGCATGTGAAGCACCTAGTCTCAAAACAATAAAATGCCCTTAAGGGCTTACATCTTCCAAGGCAATAGCCCGGTTACATAAAATGGTCTCTCAGACCCATACATGTTTAGCCCTTAGCTTTACACAATTTACAACAAAAAAATAAGAGAGCTATCTACTCTTCACAAAAATGTCCACGCCTTTAGTTCGGCGGGATCACCACATCTTTACCTGCACAAAATCCCATAAGGGTAAGTATAAAGCCCAGTAGAGAATTCTAACAAAATATATACAGTTATGCCAAATCTCAATAAAATATTAATGTCCATGCTATGCCATGCTCTCTTAAAAAAAAATTCATTTCATGCCCTTCTTAAGGATTTCCATTTTCAATAAAAGCTAGCAATCTCAACACATTTCAAAGCTTCCAATTTTTAATCAATAGGGTGGAATACGACGATAATTTTAGGTCGATGTCCGCAAGTAGACTCTACGAGTACTACCAAATGGCTATTTTTACCAGATAACCTAAGGCTCGACAAATTATCCGCGGTTTTCTAGTCTTTCACCATGGACACTCAAGCCAACTTATCAAGATTAACTATACCCCTATCCCACTTACCAATGATTTACCCCATGCCACATTTCCATAGTTCTTATTACAACACCATTCTCTTTCATGAAATAAATATCTTCAATCGAAATTTACAATACAAAATGATAATTGAATAAATATACAATGCCATGATCTTCCATATCTCATAACACTTCTCCAATTTCAAATGTCTCCACATTAATGCCAACAATCACAATTCACATTTCTTTCTTCATTGTTCATTCACAAGAAGACCATGTGTTATCAACACATAGTTACAATTTTTCATTCACAAGTCATAACAATCTAGTCTCTTCAAGGCCACAAGTAGCGCTTTTTTCAAACATTAATTTCCCATGTTTATAATTCTCACAATTTCAAAGTGCACAACAATTTGTTATCTCACAACCTTATATCATCATAACTTTAACCATAGTTTCTAAAACAAGTTCTCCATTTCCGTATGTCAAAAGCTTTCCATCTTTGCAACCATATTATGAATCTACACACATTCATCTTTTTATCAAAAGAAAAGAAAGAATTCCATGGACATTCCCATGTTTTCCAAAATTCCCAAATTTTAGGGTTTTCATCAAACCAACATTTTCCCCATTTTCTTAGTGAAATCTTATCAAATCATCCTTTTATGTTTAATGAAAAGGAAAACCCCCTAGGATTAACATGGGGTTGAGATTTAAAACCCACATTTAAAACTTTCTATATTTTTGCTCAAAAATAGAAATATAACATGAGAACCACTAGAAGACTCACAAATCAACATTTATATGGCACAACATGTATATGTGACTCAAGAAACCCTACCTTAAGCTTGATGAAGAGAGAGAGGAGATGAAACCCTAGAACCAAAAGATGGGAGAGCTTTGAATTCCACCACACCAAGTGAAGCTCTAGCCCTTGATCTTCAAGATTAGAGGGAGATAATGTTGATCTTGACTCAAGATTGGCAAGAATCAAAGTGTTTTGGGTGTTTGAGGAGGTTTTCTAGAGAGAAGGGAAGAAAAATAGGTTTAGAGGAGAGAGTAATGTCTAAAACGAGTTACACATTTGGACCAAAAGAGAAAAAAAACCGTAGTTTCGAGTTGCCCAGATTCTCGCAGTGTGTGCCCATCCCCACACATGCGCCCTCTCAAGACGCGGTGGTCCTGCCAAGACTCACCAAGACGCGTTTTTTAGGTAGTGTGCAATCCTAGAACTTCCCTCTTCCCACATGCGGCTTCACCCTCCGACATGCAATGCCTAAAGACGCATGCCTAGAGCTCCTAAGACGTGAGGCTTAGCAAATTTAAATTGATGGTTTGATTCCCGCACTGACTGACCAAGACTCTCAAATAGGTGAAGAATCAACACTAAGGAAAAACAAGAACAAGAGCTCTAATTGAAAATAACTTCCAAATGTTTCAAGCCCAACGAGAGCAAAAGAGAACGGAGTAAAGAAGAAAGAAAAGAAATAAGACAAGGACTCATTATCACATATATTTTATAAAATACGCTTAGATTAAATAAGCTTGCAATAAATTTTAGAAATTAACATAATTGTTAGATGCATAATAGAAATAAGGATGTAGGAGGCTAAAGATTATAAATTGACCTTTATAAAAAAGTATAAACTTACAATGAAAAAATTTATTAATTGAATTCTTCACAATTGCTCCATCACTAATAAATACAACACTTGATGAACACTAACTTAATTTGACTCTAATCCAATAAGTGCAAGAGAGAAGATTTATGGGAGATGTGAATTGCTTCTCATAATTTGTGATACACAATTTAAAATTTTAGTCTTCTTTCTTTTCAAAAGTCATAAAAATTATGAGAAAATTTAATTTTTTTAATAGTTGTATGGCACATTTTTAATTTTGAAATGGGTTAATATACTTTCCTTTTAAATTTCATAAATCATTAGATAGTTATATTTTTATAGTTGATAAAGTATTGCCCAATAGATTTTTTTTAATTTTTTTATTAATAAATAAAAATTAATCAGAAACTTATGTGAGGTTGGAAATAAATAGAAAAATGTAATTTTAAAAGTTTACTATATTGAATTTTGAAAAGAGCAAGATTATAAATTTTGAAAAAGATTTCTATATTAGTTATAGCATAGATAACGAACCATTTGAAAGGTTTTTTTATAAATTTTAGATTCGTTGAATTGTTTATCATATTTAATGACACATAATTTTAAATTTTGAAATAGAAATATATATATATTTAAAAATTATAAATTATGGAATAATTAGAGTTTTTTTATGATTATAATTAGATTTTAGTGAATTGCTTCCATATTAGTGGCACACAAATTTAAATTTTAAAATAATTGAGCATACTTTCCTTTTAGAAGTCGAATTTATAGAATAATTAGAATTTAATTGTTATGGTTAAATTAGAGTTAACCAATAGACTTTTAAAAATAAAATAATTAGATTTTAGTCAATTGCTTCCATACACAAATTTAAATTTTGAAATAGTTGAGCATGCTTTCCTTTTAAAATCGTAATTTATGGAATAATTAGAGTTTTATTGTTATGATTAAATAAGAGTTTAATTGTTATGGTTAAATTAGAGTTAACCAATAAACTTTTTTAAAAATAAAGAATAATTAGATTTTAGTAAATTGCTTCCATATATAGTAGCACACATTTGAAATTGTTGAACATACTTTCCTTTTAAAATTCGTAATTTATGGAATAATTAGAATTTTATTGTTATGATTAAATAAGAGTTTAATCAATAGAATGTTTTTTATTATTTAAAAATAAAAGAATCATAAAATTTAGTTTGAGGGTTTAGAGCTCCCATAACTTTGTCATTAGAAAGAGTCTTTTCCTTATATATATAGAAAAATGCTTGGGAGCACTAATTAGTGCTCCCACTAATTAAGTGGCAGTGGGTCCCGCCAGTAATGGTGTGATGTTTTGGTCTTGGAGTTGTGTTTTTTTTTTTTTTTTTTTAATGCATTAGTGCTATTAGTGGTGGTATTTTTAGTGGGATGAATCATTTGTTGATATATATATATATATAGATTGGTGTGGATCCCACATTTACTAATGGTGAGATATAAAATAAGTGTTTATTTATTTATTTATTTATGACAATGGGTAACATCCTGAAATAATTATAATAACCATCCACGATGATAAGTAAATAACAATCTAAAATCAAAGTATAATATCATTCCATTTCATAAGACTCAGTTGTACAAAAGTGTGACACATACAAATATATATTCATAAGTTCTAACCCTGAATCTATAGCATATGTCAACAACAAAGATATGAAATAGAAATTAAAAAAATAATTAAAATACCCTGAAGGTTACAAGTTTTTAAGACTGTACTTGGTTACATCAAAATAGATTTAAATCCAATACAGATAAAGCCCTAGGCTTTTACAAAATAATTACAACAAATAAATAAAATGAAGCTTTTGTCTAATCCTCCCAGGCTACGCCTTTAGCGGATGCATCTCACAAACATCTGAAAATGATTTTTCCATATAGGGTGAGCCAAAACTCAGTAAAAATAATATAACACAATATATTAATCTTAACAAAGATATAAGGGTGAAATGCATATACAATGCTCATGTTAAAACGTTTTACATTTTTTCCCCAAAAATCATGCTATGCTCAATTTATATCACAATTCTCAATTCATGTCCTTTACAATAGAAAATAAGAGGAAAATCTCAAACCGATACAATTTTTCATGGATATTTTGTTCGTAGGAAACCGTTAAACGACATCCACGTAAACGTAACCTATACAAACACTATTATTGCCATTCTACGGATATTTCGTCTACGGGAATCGGCACCCATGTATGCGCACGTTTTTCGGGACTTTCACCCTAGACACTCAGGCCAACTTGATTTGGTAATACACACCTATTTCCAACGTTCATCATTTTTTCTCAAAATTATATACATTTGCAACGCATTAAATGAGCAACAATGTTCAATGCACATAGATAATAAATTAGTTTCAATTCACCTAATCCTCATGTAGTTTCTACAACAATCATAGCTATCCTCTACCGATAGCCCAAACCAGATATTTCAAATCAGATATAAAATCTCCAATACAGATAAACTTTCCAAATTTCAAGATGTGAGTGATAGTATATATTCAATTCCATCATCCATAACAATATCCGTCCAATTTCACATTTCCTACATCAATCCCATTTATTCATACAAAAAAATATTTGAGACATTTAGGACAAAATCCCTTTTCCTTCCAAAATCTATTCCAAGTATCAAAATCAATAATTTTATCACAACTCAACTTTATTTCCACCCCCCACAATCATTTTCAATACATCCATTTGATAACCCTTCTTTTGATTTTAAGCCAAAACCCTAGGTATATTCAAAATCCTCCAAAATCGCAAGATTATTTTATAAAAACAAATAGCTAAGTTAAAAATTATAAAAGAGTACAGAAAATCTCTACCTCAAACTTTAGAAGAGAAAGAAGAAAGAAAAGTCCAAAAGTTGATGGTGATGAAACGACGATTTGCTTCGATCAAAACGAAGCCCTTAACAAGCTCTACACTTAATTTCAAAGGAGCAATGTGAGGAGATGATTCTAAGTGAGTAGATTTGAAGATCTTTAAGCGAAAAAATGAGTTTAGAGAGAGAAAAGAGAGACTCACGGTTTAGAGAAAGGAAAAAGAAGAGAAAGTAAAGGAAAGGATAAGTGAGGACCCTATATACAGTGCTAGGTTAAAGTGAAATAAAGTCCTAAAGTCAACCCAAAAGAACAAGTCAAAATCCTCAAGAAGTAGAGCCCAAAACCGAACTAAAACTGGGAAAAAAAAAAAAATCTCACAGGATCTACCATTGTGTTTGGTGTCAACCCTTCATGAAAATTGACAAAAGACAATGCTAGTAATAGACAAGGTGTCGACTCTTGGACCCAAGATGTCGACACTAAATTTTAGCAATTAAATCCAGATTCTATAGTAGATAAGGGTTGACCCTTCCCAAACTGGTGCCGACCCTTGAGGCTAACAAAAAAAGGCAAGTGTCGACACCACCAAAGGTTGGTGTTGACCCTAAATTTCAGTAACGATCTTGGAACACAACAGCAAGATGGTGTCAACACCTCCAAAGTTGGTGTTGACCCTTGGAGCAAAACAAGACAAAGAAAAGAGGAGGCAATGTTGACACCAACAAAGATGGTGTCGACCCCTTGAAGCCAAAACCAAATATAAAGAGAAAAAAACGACCGCCACAGATATGATTTTTTGAATTCAAAAGTAATAAATGGGTCGGATTTAAGCTCAGATCGCTATACAAAGACACGAAACAAATGTTATTCTTGTGAAATATAGGAGAGTGAGTTTTAAAAAAAGCATTTTCGAATTCTATTGAATTTGGTCCGGTGTATAGAATGTTCAATTCATCATTTTGTTTTCATGCCTTGGTCAATTTACATTGCCCATTGTGGCATTCATCGAATCAATAACGAGAATTGATTAGTTTTGAATAAGTTCAATTCTTGTTCTTAATAAAGAATAGATTAAGAAAGTTAAATAAGCTTAGACTCATTAAATATGGATCGATTAACTATCGCTCTCATGTTAATCGATAAAAATAGAAAAAATTAATTAGAGAAATTTTAAAAAAGAAAAAGTAAAACATTAATTAAGTAATGCACTATCAAGAAATGTTAATTTTTTTTAATGAAATAAAACAATATTTAACCCCAATAATTTTTTATTAGAATTAGAAAATATTTTATAATAATTTTATGAGTAACCATATTTCTCATTGCATAATATTGTTTCTTTTAGGGAAAATTACCACACAATGGTGGTATCACAAAATTTTTTCAAACTCATGAGAAAACTTAAAATTTTAATTATTAATAATTAACTTTTCAAAAATCCACTGAATTGTTATTTTCCTTTTCTTTTACTAGTTAGTGGGATAAATCTCTCCGGTGAAAGAGACAACAAATCCTAAAGAGTGACAATCTGATTCCACCAAAGAAGAAGCTTGTGAAGACATGATGGACAATGTTTGTTTAATGGACAATGTTAAAGATAATTTTCTATATAATAATTTGCTATGTGTTATCATTTTTCTTGTTTATTTCGACAAGAGAAAAAATTAGATTAGCAATTTAATTTCACATAAATCATATTTGATTGACAAAAATAATATAAATTTAAAAGTACATTTCTTTTTTCAAATTAGAATTATGTATGAAATGTCTTCTTTTACAAAAATTTGTTCGATTGCAGAGATAATTTGAAATTTTAAAAATTTCTAGGTGTCATTTGGCAAGTGGGTTGGCTTTTTGGCTGCTTGACTTTTTTGGTTATTTTAGCCTAAACTAAAAAGGCTGGTTTGGAAAGAGCTTTTTGGCTTTTTTAACTTTTTTATGAGAAAAGAGTGTAATAATTATGGGTTAGATGTGATGTTTTATTTTTTGTGGCTAAAATAGCCTATTTTGTCTTTTGTGACTAAAATAGTCAAAAAAGCTTGGTTTAGCCCTTCCCAAACGGAGCCGGTGTGTTTTGAGAAGATGGTTAAAAGTTACTTTTTGACTTTTTTTAATTTTTTTTGTGAGAGAGGGAAGTAGATTAAAAGTTGGAAAGTGACTTTTAACTCACTTCAAAAAATAGCCCTAAATGAAATGTTTTTGGCAAGAGCTTTTTTGGCTATTTTAGCCACAAAAGACAAAATAGGCTATTTTAATCACAACAAACAAAACATCACATTCAACTCATAATCATTACATTCTTCTCTCACAAAAAAATTAAAAAATCAAAAAATCCTTCCAAAATTAAACTTTTTAATCCAGACTAAAATAATTAAAAAAAATTAAAAAACTAAAAAACTAATCCGCTTATCAAAAGCGGAGGCTTAATATTATAATAGTATAAAATAGGTATATTTGATAAATTAATGAAGTTGTATTGGAAACTTCTATTCAATAGAAATCATCAAGCGATCCCAAAGTCTACAAGTGTAGATACCATGGGACCCGAAGCAGTTATTATTAAAGGACTTCCTATATATTCCTCAGCAATTAATGTATGTAGCTCATCATTCGAATGCAGAAAATTGAAAGGCGGCTTGGCATGGTTTTGGATTAAAATAGACATAAAAAATAAAATAAATTAATAAAATAAAATTTATATTTTAATTATAATTATTTTATTTTATTTTTTTACAAAAATCATAAAAGTCAAAAAATTTAAAATTAAAAAATTAACTCACATCTTAAAGGAAGACTTAATTGCATGGAGTAGTAGGGTCGGGGTGGATATCGTTCATTATTCATCCACAAAAACATTCATGAATTGGTCAATATTTACATGGTCCTCTACTCTCTCCACTATTATATTTCAATGTTTCACATGACACATGCTATACAGCCTCCTGTCTCCCTGGCCCATCATCATTATGTCTCTCATATATGTTTCATATTTTAAAACCACAACAATTCTTGAGACAAAGATTGGCTCGTTTTATATCAAATCAGTATTTAGATACGTCGGCGTATCCAACCAATTCTGTGTGCTCACGTGTGATTATTTTTTTATTTTTTTAAAGGTAAAATACATGTAAATATTTTAATTCATTGAGTAGGCTCTATACGTTTTGAAATTATTTGTTTTAATATGATGATAAATTTTGATTGCTAAATTATTTAAAATTTTATGTCATTAAAAAAATATGAGTTTGGTTATGGTGTGCAACTTACACCTTACACCTTATTCTTTACACTTACACCTTATACTTACACATTTTATACCTTACACCTTATACTTACACCTTTTATACCTTACACCTTACACCTTTTGTGTAAGTGGCACATGGTGTGCAACTTACTTACACCTTACACCTTACATTTACACCTTACACTTACACCTTACACTTACACTTACACCTTTTGTGTAAGTGGCACATGGTGTGCAACCCACTTATACCTTTTGTGGGTTGCACACCTAAGAAAACTCCAAAAAATTTATTTCATTATTTATATACTCAATAGTAAATGTGCCTAAACTTATTCTTTTACGCTGTATTCGGTTTGGAGATTTAAAAAGAGATTTGGAAAGAAAAAAGGAAAAAGTGTGTGAAATTAAGTGAAATATAAATATATTTTAGGGAGATTTATTTATTAATCCTTTTTCAGATATTTATGGTAGATTAAGTCCTGTGTAATTTCTTATAGAGTCTCAAGTCCTATTTAGATAAGAATGTATTCCACAAGATCCTACATAAACGTAACGTAACATGATACTTAGATAAACATAACGTAACGTGACACCTATATAAATATAACATAACGTGACACCTACATAAACGTAACGTAACGTGTCACGTTACGTTTCGCAAACTTAATGAGTTTTTATTTTTTTAAATTGAATGTGAAAATGTTGCTGGTTTATATTGGTGTCACGTTACGTTTCATATAAATATGATCTATGGCAACATTCATGTAGGTGTCACGTTACGTTACGTTTATGTAGATATGATCTATAGTAATATTCAATTTCCTATATAGGAAATTGAATTTTGCCATAGATCATAGGTGTCACGTTACGTTTATGTAGGTGTCATGTTACGTTACGTTTATGTAGATATGATCTATAGGAAATTGCATGTTACCATAGATCATAGGTGTCACGTTTTGTTTATGTAGGTGTCGTGTCACGTCACGTATAGGTGTTACGTTACGTTACGTTACGTTTATATAGATATGATCTATGGTAACATTCAATTTTCACTACAACAAAAACACATTTTAGTGACACCATACTAGTGGTATGTTCTTAAAAAATGTCACAAAAAGAATATTTGGTGGCATTTTTTAAAAAAAATATCATAGAGCCACAAACATACAAAGCTTTAGTGGCATTTTAATTAAAAAAAGTGCCACTTCACTACAACAAATTTACACTTTAGTGACACTACACTAGTGGCATGTTTTTAGAAAATGTCACAAAAATAAAAATTAGCATTAAATGTTTTAGAAAAATGCCACAGAACCACAAACATATAAGGCTCTAGTGGCATTTCAATAAAGAAATGTCACATTAATTTTATGGTATTTTATAAAATAATGACACAAAAAATTATGTTCGTGACATTTACCAACAGATGCCACTAAACTTTAGTAGCAATGGCATTTTTTTAAAAATGTCAGGACACTAGGTAGGTGCAAATTACTTTTTTATGGCACTTAGGTGAAAAGTGTCACAAAAAAAAATTTAATAGCATTTTGAGAAATGCCACTAATCCAAAAACTTTCCAAGTTTATAATGGCATTTTTGAAAAAATAAAAAATGTCAATATATTTTCTAAATTTTTAAAATGCAATAAATGATTAAAAATAAATAAATTAAACTCAGTATACACTACAAGAAAAAGCACATTCGGCGACTAAATTTCCTGATCAAAAAAAATTTGGTCGCTGAAAGTATAGCTTTTAGTGACCAAAACAGCATTAGTAGCCAAAAGTAAAGCTTTTTGGCAACTAAACAATTTTAGTAGCCAAAAGTCTACAATTGCTGACTAAAAATAAGTTTGGTCGCTGATTATATAAGTTTTAGTGACTAAAAAAATTTTAGTAGCCAAAAGCCTACAATTGGCGACTAAAATAAGTTTGGTCGCTGATTATATGGGTTTTACCGACTAAAAAAATTTTAGTTGCCAAAAGTCTACAATTGGCGACTAAAAAATAAGTTTAGTCGGCAAAAGTGGTCATTTTTAGCGCAGGAGAACTAAAATCCTAAGGCGGGAATTAAATTTTTTGGCTACCAAAATTTTGGTAGCTGAAAGTGCATCTTCGGCCACCAAATCCGATTTTGGTCGGCAAAAGTTAAGTTTTTTAGCAACTAAAAAATAATTAGTAGCCAAAAGTATAGAATTGGCGACTGAAAAATATTTTTAGTTGCTAAAAGTGATCTTTTTTTATTTTGCTAGTAAATAGTTTATTTTACATAAATTATGTTCAATAAAATAATTATGTTTATACATATACTTTTATATTAATATGGATGTATATACTATATAAATAATATATGTTACATATATAATCATATGGTACTATAGAGGTGTAATGGGAAGAGTGTGGTGTATAAGATTTATGGTGCGGGAGGTTGGCGGTTCGAGTCTCCGCAAGAGCAGATCAAATTGTTCTACAACGAATTACCGTCGCGAATGGCACTTGATAGCGTCACGAATAGTGCCTACCATGACATTAAAGTGTCACTAAAAAGTTTTAGTCTTGATGGTGTAATGACATTTATAAGTGTCACTAACTCTTTTTTTAATAGCACTTGATAGTGCCACAAATAATATTTACCATGACATCAAATTGTCATTGAAAGTTTTTAGCCAGGATGGTGTAGTGGCACTTGCAAGTATCTACCGTGGCACTAGTATCTGTCGTGGCACGGATACAAATGGCACTTGTTCAAAATGTCACAAAACTAAAAAATGTCATTAAACCAATAGTTTTGTGGCACTTTCAAATGTCACTAAATTAAGAAAATGTTGTAGTGTTCCTATATATGATTTTACTATTATTTATAATATTAACAACATTAAGGGTAAATGTGTCAACAAACTTCCCACAGAACCTACGGGAACATAAGTTTTTTAGTAAGACCATATGTAGTATAAGTCTCCCTAATAGGACTTATAAATAATTTTTCCTATATTGTATTCACATTTCACTTGCTTTTTTCCTTTGCCTTTTCCAATCCATTATCAAATCTTCCAACCAAACACAGTATTAAATAATTATACGTATTGTTCTTGTAACTTGCTCTACATGTCAATTTGATACATGTAATTTCAATTTTAATAATTTTGCTTCTAATAAATTTAATCTAATAAATAATATCTGTTAAAAAATTGAATATGAATCAATGTCAAAATGATTCATTTGGAAAAATGATCCATTTAGAAGGGAAATGATAATTTTAAATTGGATGCTAGCATCTCAATTATTTTGAGAAAAGTGAATGAACTATTTTGTCCTTTAATTTCAATCTAATTTCTAAAAGTACCGACCAATTGAATTAAATTGATACAATATAAAAAAATTTAAAATTCAACAGCAAAATTAATATAACTTGGAAAGAATATGACGCCCAGCCCTTGATATCATACAAAATTGTCTTTTTCTAAGTAGTTTTACTCATTTGCCTAAGAAAGTGGATAATTTAATGGTAGCCTCTTATTATTGGAAGCAAACTTTCAACCCATATCTCCTTATATTTAAACTAATTGTTTTATTAATGTATGCCTTTATTTTGTGACATTTTGATTACTAGTTTCTACTTGTTTCAATTTCGTCTTCAGAATATGAAATGTGTGTTTATATGGTGGCTTTGTGATACCATTTCAAATCATTAATGAAACTAAGAATATTTTGTAAAGTAAATCAAACTAATTATGTTAAGGTTATGTTTAAATTACGGATTTGGATAGCAATTTAAAAATTTATAATCTAAAACACAATCTAATAATTATTGTTAGTACATGAGAGACCAAAAGTTATAAGAACCTATATCGATTGCAAACATATATATATTTCAAATATAAAGAATTAAATCACACATTTGGAATATAAAGAACTAAAATGCCATAAAGAAATGCATTAAAGTCATTTATGTAATTAGATTTTGTAAAATATATATGAATAATATATGGGGTAATTTTTATTTTACCTTTATTTTCAAATGATAAGTGAACAAACTGCACATTAAATAAATCATCAGGAATAAAGTGAAATTTGACATTTGTATGTTCTTGATTTATGAAAAAATTAATTGCTATGGAGATTCTTTTTAAAGTGATCTAATCCCACCCTAATAAATTTATCAAAAATGATTCATCTACATAATTTTTTTTCTTGAATTCCCCTAAATGTGTTTCTGACTAATAAAAAATGATTTTTTGTCAGTTAGAATCATTTTTTTATCGGTTAGAAATATATTTTGAGAGAATTTAAAAGAAACAATTGTGTGAATGTAATTTCGTTATAAATTTATAAGATTAGAAAGAAACTCTCCAATAAGTATAAAAATGTATTTTGTGAACCAAATGCAGGTGGCCTACCCTTTGTCCCGCTCTCTAAAAGTGGATGCGCTTCTTTGCTGTCACATATTTATATTAGGGGTGTTTAAGAAATTGATTCACCCAATAAAACCGATTCACCCGACTCGAAAAATCAATTAACGGACAGTTTCGTGAGAATAAACGGTCGACTGTGGTTGAGAAATTCAAAATTTTTAATCCTCAACACTTTCACCCGAAAACCCTCGTCTCCTCTCACACTTCACCCTTTCATACAAACCAGAGAGTTCTTATAACGGTGATTTTGAAAGCAGAGGACATTGAAGAAGCAACTTTGGTCAGAAATCAATAATCTAAACCTACAGATGAATATATATATATATATATATATGTGCTCGTGCAAGGCTGTTACAAATCTCTCTTTAATTTATTTTTATTTTTTTTGTTGTTTCTTCACTCTCTTTCAGGTCTAAATATCCATGCATGTGTATGTATAGATTATAGTTTGAAAGAGAAAAGGGTAATGTCACCAGATCTGTTCAACTCATTTGCCTGACCGAAATCCGACCGCTAAAATTAGTTTCGAAGTGTGTGGTTTCGAACAAGAGTGTAGTCGAAAGCGGATGAAGAAAGCTCTAGCCCGATAGACTCGGTTCGGATGACGGGTCCATGACAAATTCGAGCCGATTCGACCGTGAACACCCTAATTTATTGTGTTCCCAGCTAAGGGTGATGTCATAAAAGTTAAATATAAAACAGTAAATTATAAATATATCTTTTAAAATCTGTTTAAAATATTAATTGTCTCTTGTAATTATAAAAATTACATGTCATTCTTTTTAATTTTTAATTACATAATAAATTATTAAGTTAATAAATAATTTTGAATTATGTCAAAAATATATTTTAATTAATAATTATGATAATTTTATTATTGTATAGAAAGTACTTAATTTTTTTTTTGTTAATTCAGTTAAATAAAAAATTCTAACACTAAGATGTTTGTAAGTTTCAAAAAAAAAAAAAAATCATATTTTAAGTAAAATTTAAGAGTTGTATTTATAATTTATCCAATATAAAATGATACTCTCCGTCCCAAAATAATAGTCTCTTTTGAAAAATCTAACTTTTTTTGATAGTATAATTATTGCATTTGAAAAAAGTTGATTTTCTAAAATGACCCTTTTGATAATACATTTTTTGAGAATATCAATGCATAATTATACTTTTTATATTATTTATTAATTTAAAAGAAAGGCAAAATAAGAAATTTATATTATTTTTATTCTTAATTTTTGAAGAGTAACTAATATTTCGAGACAATGAAAAATGAAATAAGCGGCTAATATTTTGAAAGGGAGGAAATATGTTTTATTCATATGAATTCATTATAGTCAAAAAGTTATTATCATGGTTCATAATTGCAAAATTACTATTGCTATATTATTTTGTTTAAATTTATTGTATTGAATTTCTGTAAATTTATAATTTTCCTTTACTGTATAATATTTAAATTAAAATATTATTAATTTAATGGGTAATGTTATAGTGTGCAACTTACACCTTACACCTTTTTGTGTTCACTTACACCTTACACTTACACCTTTTTTATCTTGCACTTACACCTTTTGTGTAAGTGGCACATGGTGTGCAACTTATACATTTTATTTATACCTTCCACTTACACTTACACCTTATACTTACACTTTTAGTGTGAATGGTACATAATGTGCAACCCACTTACACTTTGTGTGAATTACACACCTAAGAAGAAGCCTTAATTTAAATAGTGATGTTACTTTAATGGTATTTCCAGACAACGAAATAGTAAAGCACGCTATTTTGACCATTTAAAAAGGAAAAAGAAGACTCCAAAAAAGAAAGGAAAAGCAATAAATAAATGGTGATAGATTCGCATGCAATGGCGGAGGCATAGTGGCCCAGTGTCACGTGTTCGCTGGGTTATGATTTTTTTTTTTAAATATAAAGAAAATATTTTAAATAAAAAATTTTATAAAAAAATTATTTAGAGTGAAATGTCAATGACATTTTTAAAATTATGAGAACAACAATAGTTGTTTTGATTGATGTTATACATACCAATAAGTGTATTAATTAGTATACTGTACGGGGAGCAAATATTCCTAAGAAGCCTGCATTCTTTCTTCTCGAGTCTGCTTCTATCCGATCACCTGAAAGCACAACGACGGTGAGCTACCTAGCGGTGTGTGGCCGGAATATCCCTCCGACGGTCAAGTTAGCACACACCTTGGGATAGAGAGAGAGAGATGATTGTTTGAGTGTAAGAGTTTTCTTACAAAATGTTCGTGTCTCTCCGTATAGGGGGCGCAGACCTGCTCATATACCCTCTGCGCCCCATATCTACTCCCACCATCTCTCGACACGTGGCTCTATTTATCCCATCTGTCAACAGAACCTTGTCAACATCACCTAACCCGATCGCCACCCACTTCATCGAGCTCAAGATGGGCAACATCATCTCGATCACAACGGCAGACTGCAGGTTCTTCATGCCCAAGCGCCCACTAGCTAAGCTCAATGGAGACCGGCTAGGCGATCTCGGCTCATCTTTGGTCGGCCTTCCGCCGAAAGCAAACAGTACCCTACCGACCATGCCTTTCGGCGCCAATACTTAACTCGACTGGCTTTGCCACCGTCGGAACATGTAGCTCGGTCCAACCAAGCGTTGCCTTAACCGAGCATCTTCTTTTCGGACTGGGCCACACATCCTCAGCCCAACACTTGCCCGGTCCAAGTCTGTTCGCCCAAGAATAAGTCATTAATCTCCTCTCACTGTTCTTTAATCCTGCTCGCCACGCTGATCTAGGATTACTCGCTTACCGGTAGCACCTTCTCGGTCCTAAGCTTCATAATCGGCAACCGAGCTGATGACACGCATGAATTCAAACTTCCCCGGTCTGACATTCCTATCTCTTCGGCTTGCCTGGTCATCGCCTCACCTGACCTTTCTGTCTCTTCGGCTTGTTCGGTCGCCGCCACCGACCTTCCTGTCTCTTCAGCTCTACCAATACAATTAATGGGGACACGTGGCAAGCTTCCACTGGTCCTCGAGCAGCCAACCCAACCGCCTTGCAAAATTTGAATTTTTGGCGGCCTCACCACTCCTATATACATGCCCCTTTCCCTCTTCGATTCATCTCATCGCCACTCCTTCGCTCCAAGCGCCCCAGTAGTCGCCGCCTCCTTTCACGCCATTCTTGAGCTCACAGACGAAGAAGAAGCTACTCCCTTCATCGTAAGTC
Organism: Camellia lanceoleosa; assembly: GCA_025200525.1. Taxonomy (NCBI): domain Eukaryota; kingdom Viridiplantae; phylum Streptophyta; class Magnoliopsida; order Ericales; family Theaceae; genus Camellia; species Camellia lanceoleosa. The sequence continues at coordinate 137,939,209 of CM045761.1, read as the reverse complement.
CTCCAACCCCCATTTGGTCAAGTTGTTTTTGATATTTCACACATTAGGGCAATAAAACATAGTTTATAGGACATTAGGCATCAAAACATCCTAAACCTTCGATGCTCATGGTGTTCTTCATTTTTCCTCAAGAACATCAAGAACTGGGCGACTGCCCCGGTCTTCATTCAATCCAAAAACCAATCGACCGAAAGCAAATAACATGTTTGTCTCAAACCCAAAGAAAAATCGAGATAGCGTAGGACCTCGTCGCACAACCGCTAACATCCGTCCGCCATGCATCGAGCTCCTTGGTTAGCTTAGAATCCCGAGGTGGATTAGCACCCTTAATGACCGGGCTAAAGTCAAGCTTCGCATCAAGGCCACACTTACACTTGTCATCCTTTTCCTGCAGAGTCCAAGGGGACCACTGTCCATTCCTGAGGCTCTCAAGACCGAGCAACAACCAATAATCACAGTGCCAAACCCCTCAACCGAGCTATCCTAGGCCGGCCACAAATGGGGAAATTCTGCTTCCTAGTGGACACTCCGGCCGCGCTTGCTGCGTTCAGAGAGGAGTACGGCATCCCGGCCGACGTCCATCTCGAACTAGCAGAAGAGAAGACAACACCCTGAGGCAGACTAGACCAATGCCCCTTCACCGTGCTGTCAATCGTAGAAGGAGGCCTCCGCTTCCCGGTCAATCCTCTGATGACCGAGTTCCTGCGCCGGACTGGGCTAGCACCTACGCAAGTGTCCACCAACACCTACCGAATAATAAACGGCATGCACGAGCTAAACAACCGGCTAGGCATAAGCTTAGGTTTAGCCGAGATTCTGCGCCAATACACCTTAGGGCACACTGGCGATGGCCTTGCCTACTATCTCAAGATTAGGCTGGGCAAAAAAAAATTGTGACCGGCACACCAGACAAGGACCTGCATGACGATGATTTCTTCTAGGTGTCTGGCAATTATGAGACAACCCCGGTACGGGGCTGGATCATAAGCAAAAACTTCGGTAGTACATGTAAGCCGCGCAAACTTGCTCGGTTAGCCTACATTCTTCATTATCATGTACTTGTCCAGTATTCTTGTTTCTTTTGCGAATTCAAGCCTTGCAAGCCAACTACCACCCCTAACGTCAAGCTAATCAGATCGCGCCCGCCATCATGAATCGAGATTGCAACCAATTGCTCGGCTACACCCCAACATACAAATACTCTGCTCCCCGCCGGAGTAAAGTTACAGACTTCCTCCGCGCTCCTTCACCTCTTCCAGATCAAACTCTACCTGACATTCCGCTAATCCGGTTGACAGAAGAGCAAGAGATGGCCAAACAAAGCCGAATCAAAAACCTGTTCACCGCTACTTCAGCCGAGATACTGAGCGTAGTCACCCGCTCACCAGCCGCCGGTCAATCAAGCGGCGCCGTGGTCGCTTTGGCTTCTCAAGCAGGCGGGCAATCTAGCAAGAAACCTACTCCACGTCGGGCTGGTAAAAGAGCTCGCGCGGATCCGTCAGTCGAGCTGGTGGCCGAGCTTACCACCGAGCAACCAACTGCTACAGTTGACCCAGTGCCGATCTGGTGACCACATCTGAAACACCGGGGACAAAACATCCCGACGACGGCTTCGATCAAGGGCGATAAAGAGCACTTGCTCGCCTACGATCTCTCCAAAGCACTTCTTCTACCGAGTGACGTGGTCGGCAGTGACCACGTCCCTGACACTCGGTTGGTGAAGTCATCAGTCAAGTCCATGGCCAGGGTAAGTCTCAATCTACCTCTGAAATTTTCACAAGTGTTTGTCCGGTTCCTTCACTAATTAAATTTCGCTTGCGTGCCATTCGTATAAAGACTGTAATGGAGCGCATTCATAGACTTAGGCAAAAGGCAAATGACACAGCCAGCCAAGTCCAGAGCCTCCAAACCGAGCTTGGCCGAGCAAAGTCCTCGCTCGAAATAGCCAACACTGACAACAACCGCTGTTCTACAACTCGATGCACCGAGAAAAGTGGGACGAGCCCAGTCGAGCCGACGCTACCAAGAAGTCGCGAAGAGAGATCGCCGAGATGCTAACAACGCCGTTTCAACGGTTGAGGAAAGCTACAAGAAGCAGGTCTTTGCAACTCAAGACATCTACTTCAAAGCTACTTGGAAATCGTCATGAAAGCATCTCGGCCAGGCTCGACACCGACGATTTGCTAATCCGCCTCGCTTCCTACCGCCTACCTTGTGCCATACACTAACGACGTTTCAATACAGCAGTCCGAGGCCGAGGAAGGGCTTGAAGAAGGAGATGCCGAGACGGATACCGAGGCAGACGATAACGGCGTGAGCAAATGCCGCGGGCAAGCTCGGTGCCCAAGACAAAAGTCCAACCATCAACTTAGAGGCCACCGAGATGACAAGTTCACCAACCTCTCACCTTGGTTTAGTTTTTTTTCTTTTGCTTTTCCGATGTAACCGCTAAGTTCCCTACCTTTTGTACTTACGCTTCTATCAATGAAAAGCTTTAATTTCATCAAGTGTTTGCACGTCGTCATCAATTCCTTTTTAGCAAAACATCTCAGATAAATCACAAAATTGAACATAACACCAAAGTTGAACTCACCAACTTTTTCAACCGAATACCCATCTCGTTGGAACACCTAAGTCTAACAGACATCTATTTTATCAACCGGGGTAGATTATCTTGATTGAGACAAAGAAAGTTGAACTCACCAACTTCTTCAACCTAATACCCATCTCGCTGGAATAGCAAAGTTTAACAAATCACCAACTTTTTCAACCGAAACAAATCATCTCTGGAACAAAGAAAGTTGAACAAATCACCAACTTCTTCAACCGAACAAATCATCTCTTGGAACATCAAAGTTGAACAAATCACCAACTTCTCCAACCGAAAAATCATCTCTTGGAACAAAGAAAGTTGAACAAATCACCAACTTCTTCAACCGAACAAATCATCTCGGCCAGGATTTCCTAAGTTGGACAAAACACCAACTCTTTCAACCGGAGTAAAGCGTCTCGGTTTGGGATAACTAAGTTGAACAAATCACTAACTTCTTCAACCGGAACAAATCATCTCGGTTGGGAATTCCAAGTTGAGCAAGACATCAACTTCTTCGACCGGAACATCTGTCACGGCAGTAAATCCTAAGTTGAGCAAAATCACCAACTCTTCAACAAATCGAGATAAATTATCTCGGTCAAGATTGCCTAAGTTGGACAAAACAACAACTCTTTCAACCGGAGTAAATCATCTCGGTTTTTACATTAAAACAACAATCTGAAGGCCAAAACAAGGTCACTTCTATATATTGACAAAAAGAATTACATTCTGAAGTGCAAACCAAAAAATTCCTTTGCACAAAAAAGAAAGCTAAAGCTAGAAATAATACAGTTTGAGGTTGGCCGCATTCTATGGTCGGGGTATTGCTCTTCCCTTAAGATCCTCCAAGTGGTAAGCCCCCTTGCCCCCCAGACCGGTGATCTTGTAGGGTCCTTCCCAATTTGCCTCTAGTTTGCCTTCACCTGGCACTAGGGTGTTGCCCATAACTTTCCTCAAAACCCAATCACCAACTTTGAACGGTCTGGGGTGCACCGTTTTGTTGTACTTCTTTGAGAGCTCTTGTTGGTAGGCGACCACGTGGATGAGGGCCTTCTCCCGACGCTCTTCCACTAGGTCCAGTTCCAGGGCAATAGCCTCGGCGTTCAGCTCGGGTTCAAAACTCTCACTTCTTAAGGTGGGCATGCCAACTTCCAAAGGTATGACCGCCTCCATGCCATAAGCCAAAGCAAATGGAGTCTCCCCGGTAGATCGCCGCAGGGTTGTTCGGTATGCCCAAAGGATGCTGGGTAATTCCTCAGCCCATTTTCCTTTTGCCTTCTCCAGTCGTTTCTTCAAACCATCAAGAATAGTCTTGTTTGATGCCTTGGCTTGACCATTGGACTGTGGGTAAGCCGGAGTAGAGTTGTAGAATTCAATCTTCAGATCTTCACAAAATCCTCTGAATAGGCGACCATCAAACTGGGTGCCGTTATCAGAGATCAAAATCTTGGGGACGCCAAACCGCGTGACCATATTCTGCTAGACAAATCGCTTCACGTCTTTCTCTTTGATTGTTGCCAAGGGCTCGGCTTCGATCCATTTGGTGAAGTAATCAGGGTCGCTGATGAAGAATTTCCTGCTGTTCGTGTTGGGAGTGGCCCCACTATATCTAGCCCCCACATAGCAAAGGACCAAGCACTGGTGGGAGGAAGAAGTTCCTTGGCCGGCTGATGGATCTGATGGGCGAATTTCTGGCATTTCTCGCACTTACGGACATACTTTTGTGCGTTGGCCTGCATACACGGCCACCAGTATCCCTGCGAAATAGCTCGGTAGGCCAATGACCGGCCTCCTATATGACTGCCACAGGTGCCTTCGTGAATTTCATACAAGAAGGTCTCCACGCTACTCGGGTGCACGCACTTCAGATAAGGACCGGTGAAGGACTTTTTATACAACGCTCCAGATGGAGAGAGCCAAAACCGCTCTGACTTCACCTGGACTTTGTGTGCTTCATTCTTGTCGGCTGGCAGAGTCCGGTCTCTGAGAAACAGGATTATGGGGTCCATCCAGGAAAGACCTAGTGCGGCGCAGAGTACATCCGTCTGCCCGGCTTCCTCAATACTCAGCCGTAGAAGGAATTCAATCAATAGGGGGTTAGGAGACGTACAATCTACCATTGAAGCAAGGCCGGCCAGCTCATCTGCTCGGTTGTTTTCTTCACGGCCAATCTGTTGAACTCTGATAGCTCGAAATCGCTTGATGTGTTCTCGACCAAGCTTGGTACTTTGCCATTCTCGTATCCTTGCTTCATAAATCCGGAGACTTGGTTAACCACAAGTCGAATCATCAGACACCATTAGCTCAAAAGCCTTTATCTGAAGAGCGCTCTTGAGACCGGCCAAAAGTGCTTCGTACTCAGCCTCTTTGTTAGATGCTGGGAATCCAAGGGTGATAGAATGTTCAATAGTGAGGCCATCCGGTGTGATAAGAACAATACCTAGCCCGGCACCGTGACGATTCGACGCTCTATCAACGAAAAGTTTCCACATCTTCCCTATAAAGAGTTTCCAACAGTCTGAAGGGTCCTAAGAATTTCAAAGGGTGATGGGACCACGCTGTTCTATTGTCCTGCTTTCTAGTTCTCAGACCGATTGGTTCCACTCCAACTCCCCTTGGTGATTCGGCACCGGACACAGCAAGTTGATCTGCGATGCTCAAGTCCGTAGGCGAATCACCAGGTTGCGATATTGTGCTAGCCGCAGATTCTATGCTGGGTGGGTCCATTCCTTCCCCCCTTGGTGATGCGGTACCGGACAGAGTGGGTTGGGCAATAACACTTGTCTCTGTCATCGCGTCACCAGTCCGTGGAATTGTACAAAGTGAGGGCACTTCGGTGGGGTGCGCAAATTCCGCGTCGCCAACTCCACCAAGTTGTTTCTCAGTCATGCTTGCATTCTCTTTATTCCGCCATGCAATATCGACCGGGCACACCGGATGAGTTCCAGGTGAGAATTCTACAACGAAATCGGCCAAAGCCTGGGCCTTGATGGCTGTGCGCGGTTGGAACTTCATATCATATTGTCCCAATTCGACTGCCCACTTGAGAATTCGGCCAGAGAAGTCCGCCCGTTCAAACAAAGCCTTAAGAGGAAACTCGGTCAGTACGATGATGGTATGGGCGTGGAAATAGTGCGCCAACTTCCTTGAAGCCATCATCAATGCCAACGCAAGCTTTTCCAATGGCAAGTACCTCATCTCTGCCGGTAGCAAGGTTTTACTGACGTAGAAGATTAGGAGGTGCTTAATTCATTCAGTACGGACTAGTACCACACTGACTGCATGTTACGAGACAGCAAGGTAGAGATAGAGTTCCTCGCCTGTCTCAAGCGTAACCAATAGCGGCGGAGAAGACAGATATTCCTTGAGCTCGGCCAAAGCTCAATCACACTCTTCGTCCCACGAGAACTTTGACTTCAATGCCTGAAAGAAAGGACGGCAGCGATCTGATGACCGGCTTATAAATCGATTAAGCGCAGCGGCCATCTCGGCCAGATGCTGCACGTCCTTAGCCGAGTTGGGCTGCTTCAACTCTTGCACGGCTCTTATCTGAGTAGGGTCTGCTTCGATGCCTCAGTTTGTGACTAAGAACCCCAAAAATTTTCTAGACCCCACACCAAAGGCACACTTAGACGCATTCAGGCGTAGCTTGTGCTTCTTGAGAATGGCAAACATCTCGGCCAAGTCGGACAAGTGATCTGCTTCATGTCGGCTTTTTACCACCATATCGTCGATGTAAGCCTCCATTGTCCGGCCAAGCAAAGGAGCAAACATCTTGGTGACCATCCTTTGAAAACTTGCCCCGGCATTCTTCAAACCAAAAGGCATGACTCGGTAGCAGAAGAGTCCCATTGGAGTCGTGAAGGAAGTAATCTCTCGGTCAAGCCCATGCATGGCAATTTGATGGTAGCCGCGATAGGCGTCCAGGAAACTGAGCCTGTGGTGACCAGCCGTCAAGTCCACAAGCTGGTCAATTCGCGGCAAGGGGAAGCTATCTTTCGGACAAGCTCGGTTGACTGTCTTGTAGTCGACACAAACTCGCCACTTCCCATTCTTTTTAGGTACTACTACTGTGTTGGAACTCCACCGAGGGTAGTGCACTTCCTGAATTGCTCACGTCTCAAGCAAGTTCTTCACTTCCTCTGCAACTACCTCGGCGTGATGCAGCGCCGATCTCCTTGTTCGCTGAATAACTGGCTTTGCTCCGGGGAAGACATTGAGGTGATGGCATATGAAACTTGGATCAAGGCCGGGCATGTCGTAAGGCGACCATGCGAAGACTTCGATGTTGGCCATCAAAAACTCAACCATCTCGGTCCTCTCTTGGGCAGTAAGGCTGGAATCAAGCAGGAAGAACTTATCCGACCGCTCCATATCAATTCGCACCTCAACCAAGTCCTCCACAGCTTTGTCCTCTGCCTTAGTGCCCACATCCTCCAAAACTCCTCGGTCTTCTGGTCCTTCTATCATCTGTACGAAGCCTTTGGCAGCCCTGCTGCCATTCACCGCCACGAAGCACTGTTTGGACATGACTTAATCTTCCCAGATCTCCTCGATTGCCCCCATAGCCAAGGGAAATCTCATCACCTGATAGTAGGTCGACGCCACAGCTTGCATAACGTGTAGCCATCCCCTTCCAAGGATCAGGTTGTAAGTCGAAGGCACTTGTAATACCCAAAACTCCACTTGCTTGACTACGGATCCTGCTTTGACCGGCAGGATAATCTTTCCCAAGGGCCACTCCGGCCAGAGTTGAAACCAACCAATGGCGGTTGCCGAGCCAAGTCTGCCTCTCCGAGTTTGAGCCGCTGAACACGCTATAATACATGATCTCGACCGAGCTTCTCGACGATCAAGATCCGCTTTGACATCAAATTCTTGACGCGAGTGTCACTACTAGGGCATCGCAGCGGCGTCTGGATACGCCGAGATCCCTTGAGGTGAAACTAATCACATCTTTCTTCTTCTTCCCCTTTGATTGATGGCAGTCGCACCGACAAAACCTCCCTCATATGTTCTGCCTTCTTGATCATACCCCGGAGTTCGCAAACTCACTCCGGTTCTCCTATGCCGTGAATGACATTGATAACTCCTTGTGGTGGCGCATCTCGGTCATCCTGTCCCCTAGGATCAACCGGAGCCTGATTCGCCTTGACGCCCCCATCAATGTAAAGGTCTAGGTGCCTGGCCGCGACCAGCTCTTCCAAGTGTTGCCTCAACGGCAAACAATCCTCAGTCCGGTGGCCTCTCTCCCGGTGGAACGTGCAACGATACCGCGGATTGTAGCCCTTCTGTCCATCACCTAACTTGGCAGGAAACCGGACGTACTCCTCGTCTCGGATTTCACTAAGTATGCGATAGATTGGAATCTTGAAGACCGTGGTGATGCTACCCGCCTTCACCTTCGCTTGAATCACACGCCATCTCTCGGGGATAGTCATCCCGGTCATTCCGACGTCCTCTACCCCGGTTTTTGCGATTCGAGCCACGGTCCGATTCCTCTGCTCGATCACTTGAGCGGCTGGACTCTTGCCCAATTGTATGCACTTTGCCTGCTGTCTTCTTGTTTGTTGCTACCGTGGTAGGCTTCATGGTAGATGCTGACGCATCATCCTCAACTTGGATGTGCTCATTGATGCGCTGCATGAGCTGGTCCATGGAAGTCGGCAGATGCATGGTAAGCGAGTCCCGCAGTCTATGTCCGACTGGGAGTCCACGCTTGTATTGAGTGATTGCAAGGTTGACCAAGCAATCCAAGATCTCATTGAAGGTTTCCCAATATCTGGAGTTGTATGCCTTCAATGTGTCGCTCGGTTCCATCTTGACACTCAGTAGGTGATCCACTTCCTTTGGTGTTTTGGTGTTGGTTTTGAAACGCGTCACAAAGGCTTCGGCCAACTGATGCCACCTCTCTATACTCCCCTCCGGCAGCCTTTCAAACCATTTCAGGCCCAGTTCGCCCAAACTTGACGGAAAGATAAGGCACATAAGAGCATCATTCCGCCTATGTCCGGCCATGACCTATCGGAAATGACTTACGTGCATGTAAGGATCGGTCTTCCCGTCGTACAATGTGAACTTTGGCTGGTGGAAGCCCGACGGAAGAGGTGTTGTCTCTATTTCCAAGGAGAAAGGGGTGGCACTCAACCTTGCTAAATCTGAATCCACCAGGAGCGGTGCCGCTAGTCGGGGTGGAGGCATTCCGACCTCCTCGCTAGTGTGAACCCCATAGGATAACCGCTAGAACGCCGGTATCCTTTAAGCCTCCCGCCGGTGAGCCCGCTTCTTTAAGACTGCCTGCAAATCCTCTGAATGAGCGGAATAAGAGTACCTCGACGTCATTACCGGACGTGAGGGCTGGTAGGTGCTATCTTACGCGCTAGACTTCTCTAAATGCACGTCGGAATCACCAACCTTGTAACTTCTAGTAATAGAAATGGACGAAGTTTGTCGCTGACTCTAACTACCTGAACGGCGGGGTTGGGTGCGCTCACTGTGATCTCCCACTCCAGCTACACCTTTCCCTTTGGCATGCCGCTTCAGCTCCTCCATCTCTGCCGCCATTCGCCGGATGACAGCGTCCTGGTCTTTTAACTTGCTTTCCAGACGTCTGGCGTGTGAGTCTCTCCGCCGCCGATGACCTTCTGGACTCCGTGAATGACCATAACTCCTCCCACGCTTATCCCACGAGTCTCCTGACTGTCCTCTTGGGAATGTCTCCAAGTCCCCCATCGGAGAGATGGTGGGAGGTTCTCTTCGTCTGGCCGACACCGGAGTGACTCCGTCGATGGCGGACACTTGAATCTCCTCGTTGTTCGCCATAGAAGGCGATCAGATGAGCTTTAGAAGACAAGGTTTTATTTGTCAGATTACCACAGACGGCGCCAATTGTACGGGGAGCAAATATTTCGGCAAGCCCGTACTCCTTTCTTCCGAGCTCCGTTTCTGTCTGATCACCTGAAAGCACAACAGTGGTGAGCCACCCGGTGGTGTGCGGCCGGAGAACCCCTCCGACGGTCAAGTTAGCACACATCTTGGGATAGAGAGAGAGAGAGAGAGAGAGAGAGAGAGAGAGAGGATTGTTTGAGTGTAAGAGTTTTCTTACAAAATGTTCGTGTCTCTCCGTATGGAGGGCGCAGACCTGCTCATATACCCTTTGCACCCCATATCTACTTCCACCATCTCTCGACGCTGCGGACTCATTATCCCATCTCACAACAGAAACCTTGTCAACATCACCTAACCCGATCGCCAAATTCACTCTAGGGAGCTCTGAATGCAACATCATCTCGATCATCAACGGTTGCAGCTTCATGCCCAAGCACTCCACTAGTCAAACTCAATGGAGACCGGGCTAGGCGTATCTCGGCTCATCTTTGGTCGGCCTTCCTGCCGAGCAAACAGGTACCTTGACTGACCACGTCTTTCCGGGCGCCGGTCACTTAACTCGACTGGCTTTGCCACCGCCGGAACATATAGCTCGGTCCAACCAAGCGTTACCTTAACCGAGCATCTTCTTTCCAGACTGGGCCACACATCCTCAGCCCAACACTTGCCCGGCCCAAATCTGTCCGGCAAAACTCCGCCCGGCCCAAGTCTGTCCAGCCCAGTAACAGGTCATTAATGTCCCTCTCATATACCAATTGATGATGTGGCATAATTTAAGAAGTTTTAGATATTTGTAATGTATTTAATGAGTTGGGTCAATAATAATATCATAACTAGTGTTGGTACACTAGTGTGTATATTAATTGGTGCATGAAGCATCACCGTAAGTCATATTATTATATATGAAAATTTTAATATAATGGTGATGTCTATCATTATTGACATACAAACATAATTAATTTCAATGAAGACATGAAATTTATTAAATTGTTAGTTACATTTGACATATGGAATTTATCCTTCACGTGTTTCTTTACTACTGGTTGGTAATATTATATGTCAATGATGACGTGATATTAGTATTACATTGAATTTTTACTCAAATTTTGTGTATAAAAATTTACTTTATCATTATATAATTTATTTTAAAATTTATATCTATGATTTTTTTTTATACTGTCCATAATACATTAGTTATAAATAATATTAGTTTTTTTTTTGTTTTTTTTTTAAAGTCAACTATAAAAATTTATATAAAATATTTTTGTAAAATTATTTAATATTGTAATATGAAAGCAAAGCAACACAATTGGACCATTTCAAAAAAAGAGGGAGATAGCGATAGCCGGCCATGGTCCATAGACAGGTGTATGTAATTTCAGACAACATTAAAAGCGAAGCTATAGCAATATTTTCGACATTTTATAGGGGAATAAAGCTTGGTAGTCCGAAAAAAATTGGCCTAAATAACTTCACTACCTAATACGATACCGTTTTGGATAGAAATTTTTTTTTTTTTTCTTTTCTTCTTTCCCTCTGTTTTCTCTATGGAAAAGACAGAAGAAGAAGATGAAAAAGAAAAGAAGAGAAGATGGAAAAGAGAAGAGAAGAAGGAGAAAAGGAGAGGAGGAGCCAAGTTGCTCCAAATTTGTATGGCTAGCAAAACAGATGGCCAAATAAAAAAATCTCTCTCAACAAAACAAGGGAACAAACATAGTACTCTCTCTCTCTCTGCAACTAAACCAAAGCCACTGAAACACAATCCTTTATAAAAACAATCACTTCCACTCCCTCTTTCCTTATCTCTTCCTCACTAGGTTATGGCCACCCATCCATCCAAACCCAATGCTCGAAGAGCGAGAGAGAGAGAGAGAGAGCTGTGTAAGAGAAGGGAGCGTAGGTCTATGTATGAGAGAGAGAGAGAGAGAGAGAGAGAGAGGAGCGTGGATAGAGATCACCATGGATGGAAAGGCCGAAGCTATATCTTGATTTTGGGTTTGGTTTTTTTGATTCTATGGGTTGATTTTGATTATATGGGTTTGGATCTTGATTTTGGGATTGATTTTGTTTAGAACTCAAACCCATTTTGTACCCTCCATTTCCATCTACTTTGTTGAAGCACAAAACAAAAAAAATCAAGGCAAGGAAGGGAAAGTTTGGAATTCTGTTTGTGAGAGAGAAAGAGAGAGAGAGAGAGAGAGAGAGAGAGAGAGGAAACTGCGTAGAAGGCAAGGAAGGGAAAGGAAAAAGGAAAAAAAAAATGGACCATTCGAGCCTGATTTTTCGAACTACGTAGCACGATTGTTTATAGGGGAAACCACTATTATTGCTGCAAAACTATAGGCTATTTGGGTGGGCATTCAAACAATTTGGGAGGCGGACTTTTGATTTATGGACATCAAAATGGACTTTTAGAGTATCTGCATCAAACTAGTTAAAATCATTTTTTAGCTAAATTAGTGATTTATTTATCAAAAATGGACATTCATCAGTCTCGCTACAATATCTCGCTAATTTATGATTGCTATAGTATCTCGCTACAACAAGCGAGATACTGTTCATCGCTACAACATGGAGATTAGTGTTACCGGATGTCCGCCCAGAAGTCCAGCCGATTAACCGGTCAACGGCCATTTTTTTTTTTTTTAAGAATTGTTTGGTTCGTAACTCATCAATTTAATAAAAAAAGAAAAAATAACAAACACAATAAGAAAATAATATTTTAAAAAAATTAAGTTAGAATAGAGAGTTTGATACAATAGGTACTAAAAAGGTAACTAGCTAAAATAATAAAATAACTTTTTTAGCTATAATTTGACTAAAAATTTAAAAAGGGTGGTGTGGATGCTCTTAGAGACTGTTCATGTGATACAAAGTCTAAGTAAAGTGGACCATAATTTCAACTTATGGCAGAGCATCCGAGAGCTGATTTCTCAAAACTGGACTTGCAACCTTAAAGTTGCGAGGCGCGATGCCAATGCTTATGCTAATTGTTTGGCTAAAGAAGTTAGAGCATCCCTACCAGTTTACCTAAATTTTACCTTAAAATATTATTAAAAAATTCATTCCTTATTTTAGGAATCACTTTTTCATTTATTTCTCCCAACAGCCTCCCTATTCTTTCTCTATTCTATTAACAAACTCCCTATTTTTTCTTTATTTTATTAAAATATAATTTTTAATTATAAATTTAAAAAAAAATAAAAATCATAAATGTGTATTGCAGTCCCTAAACAAAGCAAAGCAAAAAGAAAAAAAAGAAAAAAAAATATAGGTTATAGTGACTCTCACAAATAGGAGTCATCAGAATAAAAACTAATTTAGGAGATTATTTAGGGGATCTAATGCAGGTGGATAGGGAGCCATTTATCCCTTCAAATAGGTAAGGAGGTCTTTAGGGGCTTTGGTGGGGATGCTCTTAGGGCCCATTTGTTTTGGGTGATAGAGGAGGAGATTTGATTATGATAGATGTGAGATTAGAGGTGTATACGGATCAGATTAGTCCGATTTTAGAGTAAATCAAGAACCAAATGTAAGATCGGTTTCAAAAAAATTTGAACCGTAACTGAACCGTTAAAACTATGGAATCAAACCAGAACTGAACCATAGAAGTTGGTTTGATTCAGTCCGATTTTACAATTCTAGAAATTTTATATAATAATAAATATGATATACTGTATATTTTATATTAGGAAAAAAATTAATGATAATTAATTTGGTTAAGTTGGTTAAAGTTTATCAATTTCACAATGAAAGTTAGTGTTCAAATCTTATATGAGATGTTTTATATTTTAATTTTTACATATAAAAATAATAATAAATATTAAATAAATATGTCACGGTCTATTTCATTCGTAATCAGAACCAAAAGCTTGGAATTGAAAACTGCATCAATTTGAACGGTTCCACCATTTTCAAAACCAGAATCGAATCAAAGTTAATAAAAACCAACCCAAATAAGCAGTTTAGATCTAATTGGATCGGTTTACTAGTTCCACCGATTTTTTTGTACACCCCTCTGTAGGACCCACTATAATGGTGTTTGTTTGCAAACTAGGAAAGGAGATTCATAATCCCTTAATACTATGAAAGGCCTCCATAAGTGCGATTAATAGTCCCCTCCCATAGGAGATGGTATTGGAAAAACAACCCCTTGGGATTTGAAGGGAATTTATTATTCAGCACTCTTATGATCTTGCCTAATTTACTCTACTTGGTTAGTATAGTCTTTTCTGTACCTTTTTTTTCTTTAAGAAAAAACTTCACTTTACTCTTATAGTTTGGACCATGTGTGGTTTACCCCCTAAACATTTGAAAATGATCGCATAACCCACTTGTGTTTATAGGCTGAAGTGCACCGTTAGGCCTATTAATGATTTAATAAAAAGACTAAAATACTGCTGTATTTTTGTCATTTATTTGAAAGACAAAATGCACTTTAACCCCCCTATACTGTCTCCCATGTACAATTTACTTCCTTAAAATTTGAAAATGAGCAAATAATCCCCTTATGTCTATCACATGTTTCACACTTGCTGTTAAGTTGGATGGAATGTTTAACAATGTTAAACGGTGCATTTCAGTTCACAAATCACGTAGGGATTATGTAGTCATTTCTATACGTTAGGAAGGTGAACCGCACATGACCCAAACCATAAGAGATAAAGTAAAATTTGCCATTTTTTTTTAATTATTTCACCATTTTATACTCCTACCATTTTTTTATGTAAACATAATTTAATTTAAAAATAATTTTTAATATAAAAATATAATAGTATAATAATATTTATACCAAAAAGTAATATATTAAAATAATATAGTACCAAAAAAAATATATTTTTAATATTACAATATGTTAAAAAATCAAGAGTATTTATAGAATTTCATATTATTAATCTCATCATAGAATGACAAAACAAACATAAATTCTTTCTAGTCCAGTAGTCATCAACAAAATAATTTTTCTTAGTCTATTCATTAACAATTCTCATACTAACAATTTCACCCAATCGAATTCTAAAAACAAACGGGGATAGTTTCTTTAAGAGCCTCCTCACTTTTCCCCCGCGCTTTTGGTAGTTGCAAAAAAGTCAATTTTTTAATTGATTTGGATTAAATTACTTTTCTATTTTTTACAAGTCTTTTCGTAATAAATAAAAAAAATCAATTTTTTTTGATATTTCTCAAAGCAATCCTTAGTTTTTGTTTCCCTATTGGGCTTAGGCCCCCTTTATCACCTAAAAAAAAAAAAATCATATATATCTCTATATGTAGGAATGGCAACGAGGCGGGGCCGGGGATTACCCTCTCCGTCCTTGATTCTCGAAACTACAAAAATCCCCATCCCCAGCCCCGATCCCCGACGGGGAACCCATCACTCCCCCCACCCCCGCCTCCAACGGGGATCGGGTTTCCCCGACCCTGGAAAATTCCTATACTCATCATCAACAACATCATTCAGCAACATCATCCAAAAATAAAAAAAATTCATCAGCAAAAACATTAACGGCAGCAACATCATAAATAAAAAAAAAAATTCATAAACATCATCATCAAGGCAGCAACATCATCAACAAAAATAAAAAAATAAAAAAAAGATAGAGACAGATCTGGTGGAGGAGGGACGCAATCGACGGTGGCGAATAAGGGATCTTCTTAGATCTGCCGTAGCAGAGAGATGGGTAGGCGAGAGGCGATGGAGCCGACGAAGGAGGAGGCCGCGAGAGGAGGAGGCGACGGAGGAGGAGGAGGAGGCGGCGATGGCCTAGAGGAGGAAGAGGTGGTGGTGGAGGAGGCGACGAAGGGCGGAGGAGCCGACTGCAGAGAGAAGAAAGAGAGTGAGAGAGACAGATCAGAGAGTGAGGGTGAGAGTGATGAAAGAGACAAATTAGTTTGTATGTAGACAGATCAGGGTGAGAGTGATTAGAGGGTGGTTATATATATGAATGAGATAGAGGGGTATTATGGTAATTTTATTTCGGGGAGAAACGGGGCCGGGGCCGGGGACGGAGTCGGGTCGGGCCGGGCAGGGGCTGTAAAAGTGATCCCCGTCGCCGGTCCGAATCTGATCGGGGATTTAATTTCAAATACCATCCTCGGCCCGTCGGGAGTATTTTTCGAAAAAAAACTGCATTTATCGGGGACGGGAGGTCGGGTCCCCGTTGGACCGAGTTTGAATTGCCATCCCTATCTATATGTCTTGTTCAAGTATTATGTGTAATTTTTTTTTTTTTTCTCTGTTTTTTGCTGGGATATTATGTGTATTCAGATTGGAGGTGCAGGTAAACAGGGGGTTTGATTGACGGCTTGGCAAGGAAGGTTCGCTTGGCTTCTATTGCGCAAGGAGAAGCTCTAGCAATGCATCATGCATGTATTATGCTCGCTATTTTTATATTGTGTTTGATTGAGAGATTTAAAAAAAAAAAAATTTAAAAAAAAAGATATATAAAATTAAGTAAAATATAAATATATTTTATTTACATTTTACTTAACTTTTCTTTTCTTTTTTTTTTTTATTTTCTTTTGTAATCATTTTCCGAATCCTGTAGCTAAATACAATGTTAATTTGTCCCCACTTGAAAGTGAATGAGAGACAGCAAGGAGGAAGACAAGTTGTATGTTTCTGAAAATGTTCTTCCATGGGATTGTGTGAAAATTGTGGAGGACATTAGATCTTTGTCAGTTTGAACATGTTTATCTTTTAAAAATTAGTTTTGATAGGGAGTTCTAAAGTTGTTCTAAAAGCAGCTAACATAAAGAGAAAAAAGACAATATAAGCCTTATCTGGATTGTTTTTGAGAGAGTTATTTTTGAAAAAAAATTTGGGGAGAGAGTTTAGAAATTTTTTTTATTTGTTTGGTTGTATATTTTGGGAGAGTTGTTTTTTTGGGGGTTTGGGATGATTTGATATTTTGAGAGAATTTGAGTAGATGTATGTGAGAAAAAAAGTGATTGAGAAGGAGAGAGGAGAGAGAAAAAGTGATTGATTGATGTGTAAAATAGAGAAAGTGATTTTGAAAATTTTTTGAGAAAAACTCAAACCAAACAATTTTTTAGAAATTTTTTTTCTGAAACTCATCTTCTAAATGCAAACCAAACATACCCATAATGTTCTTTTAGAGCTTCTCTTCAGAGGTCTCAATCATTTTTTATTTTTATTTTTAAATAGTGTCTTAGAGTAGCTAATGGACAGCAATTGAACGGCTTGAGCGTGCTTAAATGGCTCTGTCTTTGAATTGGCTCTGGTTAAGTCTCTTTCTTTCAATTCTATATAATCGGAGTTATTTTGATTAAAAATAAATAAATAAATAAATAGGGGGATGCACCAATAAATCTTAAATTAACAATTTATACACTGTTTAGTTCTAAAAGTTTTTTTTATAGACTGAAAGGTCTCATTATAATGTTTCAAACATCATATTAATTTTCGAACATTAGATTTGAAACATCTAATGTTCATCAGATTTCAATAATGTTTGAAATTATAGGATGAATATTTTAAACATTAGATTTCACACATTTAATGTTCATCAGATTTCAATAAATTTTGAAATTATAGAATGAAACATCAGATTCATTTACATCATAAACATTATGATAATGTATAAATGGAACTAAATAAAGCATAAAAAAAATTTTAAGACTAAATGGTTCAACTTTTCAAAAATTAAGATTTATAGATAAATTTTTCAAATAAATAAGATTGTGGTTTTTGGCATTAATTTGCTCTAAATAATCTGACTTTATTACTCGGCAAATATCTAATTGTGTAAAAAAAAAATTGTATTATGTGATGTGACATGCGAAACATAATCAAACGCCTTAGATAATTTGCGTCATTTAAAGTGTCACATTAAAAAGCATTCAAATATAATTATCATAAATTTATTGAAGGTTGTTATATATTATCAGAATATTTTATTAAAATTTTTACTTGTAACTTTTAAAATAACATGTTGATTTTATTAAATTTTAATATAATGGGTGTCATATGTACACAATATTTATTTTATAAATAGATATTTACTGCATAAATATACATAAGAAATAAAATGAAACTCTCAAATAAATGAGGTTTTACTAAAAAATAAAATAAACGACCATGCTACGTAGCTCGAAACCGCGGCTTGACACCAAAACGATGTCGTATTAGTGTCGAATTTTTTTTTTTTTCTTTCTTTCTTCCCTGGTTTTGTTACAGAACGAAGAAGAAGAAGAAGAAGAAGGGAGAAGAAAAGAAGGGAGGAGGAGGAGGAGGAGGAGGAGGAGGAGGGGGCCATAAAAACCGGTTGGAGGAGGAGGGGAGGCTGGGCAGACGACGGTGGTGCTGCGACGTCGGCGGGGCTGGGCGAGGCGACGGTCTGCTGCGACGATCGGCGACGACCCACGGCGACAAGCCCTCTCCTCTCTCTTTCTCCCTCTCTCCTCCTCTTCCCTCTCTTTTTCCCCTCTTCTTTCATTTTCAAGCCGTTTCGAGCTCGACCCTTTCGAACTACGAGACATTTTCGTAAAATAAATGAGATTCGCGCGTGCGACAAGAGATGTGATGCACCTACAACTGGACCATGAAAGAGAGAGGAGTTCTATAAGATATTAGGTGGGCTCATATGCCAAGCCCAACAAAACTATTAATATTAATATTAATTTAAAGATTAATTTAATTAAAAATTATTATCTTTTTACATCATAAATTTTATTATCTAAATTTTTTTCTAGCATATTTATTCTTCTAATTAAAATAAGGGTTTTTCTATGGGTGCCTTTGGATAAGAATTTTGTTCTTGGATTATTTTTATTCTTGTTGTTGGATTTTAGAGCACAGAGGGTAATATTATTTTGCAGGGCCTTTAGAATATTTTTTAATTTTTTTGGGTGCAGGGTCTTCAAAGATTAAAGTGTAAAAATTTTGAGGACTTATTTTAATTTCGAAATAGAATTAATTAAGCAATTTTAAGCAAGAGAATTTATTCAAAAGTTTTTCACAGCCCTTATAGAGCCTTTTATAAAGATAATTTAATTTTCATAGACTTTTTTGTTAAGAGTGCTAGGACTTCGTTTTTTTTTTTTTTTTTTGCCCTTTTTGTATTAAATTTTATTTTTATTGCCTGTACAAAAATATAAATTTAATTTGGACCTTCTTTATATGATTGAAAAATAGTAAAGCTTAAGCAAGTGTTTCATTAGCTTTAAGACACAGCTCACCTTGCACACATAATGTTGTTCCTGAGATTGTTGGGCGTCCATGTAGAAACACCAACTTCTTATCAAAATGGGGACATAATTGAGTTAGTGATTGAAACAAACCAGCATCCTCCAAGAAAAATAGCATACTGTGGGCATATATTTTCTGAGTATCAACATGTGGCAAGGGGACGCCGACGTGTCAGCCGAGGTGCCACGTGTCGTGGTAGTTATGCCGAGGTGATCTCGGAGTTGCCGAGGTTATCTCCGAAGATATCGGAATCCGAGATAAGCGAATAAAGGACAAGAGTCCTAGATTGAAAGAATACTTCAATTTGGGTAAAGATGAAACTCTTAGAGGATTTATCCTAATCCCACTGGGAGTTCCAGATTAGTAGTAATCCTGAGTCCATTGGAGTTAGGCTCCTATTGGGATTAGGATTGTATTGGCTATAAAAGAGAGGCACCCCCATGGGTCTAAGGTATGTGTTTATACTCAAGCTTGTGAGTTGAATACTTGATTATCATTGAGAAATATATTGACTTGATCGTCGGAGTGCCCCCGGGTGGAAGAACTACCGCCGGAGCCTCTTCTTTCTGTGCAGGACAGCAGGGTGCCATCTATTCTGCTTGTGTTCTACAGCTGAATCACTAAGGAGAGCAGTGTGATCAGAAAATCACTCACACAATTTGGCGCCGTCCGTGGGAAAGAAAGACGAATAGATGGCTAGTAACGTACAAAAAGAAAAGGTTGGGGATGACGCCCCCGCTGGGAGTGGCAGGCCTATTGACCTTGAGATTGAAGGAGACAACCACAACGAAGAAGCCCCTGACCAGGGGCACAGAGGAAAAGACGTCGGCCAGGAGGGCGACACTTCAAAGAAGACAGACCAAGATAAATACTACAACAAAGATAACCTCCACGTATGGAGGGACAGGTGCCTACGGAGGGATAAGGAAGTAAAAGAATTGGCAGACAAGTTGACAGACCTGCAGTCGGTCGTCAACTTCATGATGCAAAACAATGTCATGCAGCCACCGTACCCGCTGCAGGACACGCCGATTCCAACAGTTAATACCCAGAAGGGAGGAAGGAAAACAATTCCCGAAGTACCTTAACACACCAAGAGCGGAAGGCACTCTCACTCGCCTTCCAGGGAAGTCGGACGAGAGGAGCCGAGACAAGAGAAGTCCCAAAGGACATATCACACGAAGGACCCAGAACACAGAGAACATCGGCATGTCCAGGAACAGGCGCTCTGTTTTGACACAACCCATGGAGAAAGATCAAAGCGGGCCCACCACGAGGCCGAAAGTAGTGTGCCAAAAAGACTAAAATCAAAAGATAGCCGAGCTCCAGGAAACAGTAAAGAAGACCTGCGAAAAACATAATGCTGAAGCCGAGGTTACTTCACCTGACAAGCCGAGGACACCGTTCTCGATAGAGCTGGACAAATTTGAGGCACCGAAGAGATTTAGTATGTTGAGGTTTGAAATATACGATGGTAAGTCAGATCCTAACTTCCACGTTAGATTATTCTTGAACTCAATGGCACTATACAGTGGAAACGAGCTGTTGCTCTGCAAAGTGTTCCCCTCATCCTTTGGGGAGATTGCATCAGATTGGTTTCACAAACTGCCAAAAGGAAGTGTGAAGACTTGAGAAGGCCTGGCCGAGATGTTTGTGGCCAGGTTCGTGACAAATAAGCTACAGCCATTAAGGGTGGACGCATTAATGGCTCTGAAGATTAGCAAGGATAAAGGCCTTAGGGCCTATGCAAAAAGATACTATGAGGTGTTCAATCGAATACCCGAATGCAACCAAGAAGTGGCGGTCGTGTCTTTCAAGAACAGCCTAAAAGATGATTGTTCACTGCGGAAATCTTTGGCAAAGATATTGCCGAAGAGCATGGAAGAGCTTATGGCAAGAATCGAGAAGTATGCCAGAACCGAGGAGGATACATCGGGGAATAAGGAGGTAAAACAGGAAAAAGGGAACGGCTTGCCGAAGCGAGGCCGAAGTAACAACGGATTTAGCAAAGTAGTGATAGAATTGAGGGGCAAACAGGCAGTGACGACTGTGTTCCGAATCCCGGTCCACAAAGTCCTGGATCAAATCCGAAATCAACCCTATTTCAGAGCACCAGCAAAAGCCCCAAGGGAATACATGGGCAGGAACGTTGGTAGGCGTTGTGCTTACCATAATGAAGAAGGGCACCCAACTCAGGGCTGCAGAGCCCTAAAAGCATACTTAGAGGACTTAGTAAGAAGGCCATCTGAGGGATCTTGTCGACGAAGCCAGGACCAGAGAAGAGCAGGCAAGGTTGCCTCAAGCACCAGCAGTCCCGCCTCCCCCAACACAGCAACCACAAGGAGGGGGACCTAGGGTGGTTAACGTATTTCACTCTAAGGTGAACGAAAACGACATACGGGGGGAAACCCAAAGAGTAAAACACCTGCAGCATGTGAACCAGATCGGACAGAAAAGACCTCAGCCTGAAGAGTACCCAAGCCCGATGATAGCCTTCACCGAAGCCAATCTAGAGATGGTCCAGCACCCACATAATGATGCCTTGGTAGTATCCCTCCAGATTGGGGAGTGCCAAGTGAAACGCATCCTGATAGATCAAAGCAACTCTTGTGACATCATTTATGTTAGATGTTACAAGGAGCTGGGCCTTCACCCAGATGACATAGAGCAATCGAATGGCCCGATGGTCGGCTTCAATGGAACGCCGATGTGGCCATTGGGCGCTGCAAACTTGAAAGTACAAGCCGGCACTAAGAAGATCAGGACAGAGTTCATCGTGATTGACACACCTTTACCATACAACATCATCTTGGGAAGGCCATGGTTGCATGCAAACGGGGCAGTTCCTTCAACGTTGCATCAACTATTGCGGTTCCCAACAGAATATGGAATTGAAAAAGTCAGAGGAGACCAGCTGCAGGCAAAAAATTGCTCCATGGCAGCAATGAAAACAACCTATAACATACAAGAACCAGGGAAGGCAGAGATTGAAGATGAGGACATAGAGGTCCTAGATGATGTCGGCAAGGAGCCGACCAAGAAGAGTGAGGAAACACTAAAGAAAATCCTCGTCTAGGAGGGCGATGAAGAGCGCTTCTTTCTTCTCAGCTCAGGCTTATCCAAAGAAGAAGAAAAGGAACTGGAAGCCTTTTTTAGAACAAACATAGAGGTGTTCACCTGGACACCTTATGAAATGCCTGGCATTGACCCCGAGGTCACATGTCACAGACTGAACGTTGACAGGTCGGCCAAACCTGTAATACAACGAGCCAGAAGACTGACGTTGATGCACGTCGAAGCAATGGAGGAGGAAGTAGACAGACTTCTAGAGGCCAGGGCCATCAGAGAAGTCAATTATCCGACATGGCTATCAAACACTGTGGTAGTAAAGAAGAAGAACGGTAAATGGAGAGTATGCATAGATTTTACAAGCCTGAACAAAGCCTGTCCCAAAGACAGCTTCCCTCTGCCCAAAATTGACCAGCTGGTGGATGCCATATCTAGACATGGAAGGATGAGCTTCCTGGATGCTTATAGGGGGTACCACCAGATAGCCATGTACCCCCCAGACGAAGAGAAGACAGCGTTCATCACCCCAAAAGGCATGTACTGTTACAGAGTGATGCCTTTTGGGTTGAAAAACACAGGAGCAACCTACCAAAAGCTGGTAACCAGAATGTTCAAGCACTTGATCAGCCAAACAGTAGAAGTCTACATCGATGACGTGGTCGTAAAGACCAAGGAGCCCAAGAGTCATCTTGCCGACCTAAAAGAGGTATTTGAGATCCTCAAAACATATTGGCTCCGACTCAACGCATCAAAGTGCGCGTTTGGAGTTGGATCTGGAAAGTTTCTGGGGTACCTGGTAACAAGAAAGGGAATAGAGACCAGCCCAGATCAGATCAAGGCCATCCTGGACCTACAAAGCCCAACATCAGCAAAACAGGTACAAATGCTTGCTGGAAGGGCCGCAGCCCTAAACAGGTTCATAAGCCGAAGCTCAGACAAGTGTAAACCCTTCTTCAACCTGGTGAAGAAGACTACAGACTTCCTATGAACGGAAGAATGTGAGGCCGCTTTGGCTGACCTAAAGAAGTATCTGACCACGGCTCCAGTCCTCTCAACACCTGAACCTGGGGAAGAGCTGTTCTTGTACTTAGCTGTGTCAGAACATGCAATAAGTGCAAT
Organism: Camellia lanceoleosa; assembly: GCA_025200525.1. NCBI lineage: Eukaryota > Viridiplantae > Streptophyta > Magnoliopsida > Ericales > Theaceae > Camellia > Camellia lanceoleosa. The sequence goes on along the minus strand of CM045761.1, from coordinate 137,916,329 downwards.
ACTAATCCGAGAAGAAAAAGGAGAACAGAAGGCTATTTACTATGTAAGTAAAACCTTGGCCGACGCGGAAACAAGGTACCTACCACTAGAGAAATTAATGCTGGCCTTAGTGATGGCCATAAAAAAGTTGAACCATTACTTTTAGGCGCACAAGATTATGGTACTAACAGAGCACCCACTGAAGTCCTTATTACAACAAGGAGACTTAACAGGAAGAATTGCAAGATGGGCAGTGGCCATGTGCCAATATGACCTGGAGTTCAGGCCCAGAACAGCAATCAAGGGCCAAGTTTTGGCTGACTTCGTGGCAGAATTCACGTCTGAATCCATCGAACATAGGGCTCCGTTGAGCCTAGATAAACATTGTCCCAGCAAACAAGGAGAATCCCAGTCTAAGGCAAGAGAGCAAAGGAAGGAAAAACTCAGACCCTACAGCATCTACATCGGCGACTCCTTCAGACTGTTTGTCGATGGAAGTTCAAACCAGCAAGGAGCGGGGGCAGGAGTACTACTGATATCTTCAGATGGAGAAATAATAGAACAGTCCATCCGTTTGGGGTTCAAGGCCTCAAACAATGAAGCAGAATACGAGGCATTAATTGCAGGGCTAAAACTGGCAGCAGCAGCAGAAGCAGATGAGGTAATAGTTTTTTGTGATTCACAGCTTATTGTTAACCAGTCAACAGGAGAATTTGCAGCCAGAGACGAAAGGATGTCGGCATATGCAAAAGAGGTCATCAGATTGGCAAACTTATTTCAGAACTGCCGACTACTCCAAGTAAGCCGAGATGATAACAGCCACGCCGACGCGTTGGCCAACCTGGCAAGTTCGATGCAGACCGGAAAGACAAGAACAATTATGATAGACTATATGTCGGGCCCGAGCATAGAGCCACAGAACACAGAGCAGGAAGCAATGTGTGTGGACATGGGGCCAAGCTGGATGGATTCAATTGTTACATTCCTGAAAGAAGGAAAGCTGTCAGAAGACCGCAATGAGGCACACAAAGTCAGATTGAAGTCGGCAAGATTCAGTCTGACTGTAGACGGACATCTCTACAGAAGGTCCTTCACTGGACCCCTTTTAAGGTGCGTACACCCTTTGCATGTTGAAGATTTTTTATATGAAATTCATGAAGGAGTTTGTGGAAGTCACGCTAAGGGCAGATCACTAGCTCACAAGGCCATTACCCATGGGTATTGGTGGCCCTACATGCAAAAGGATGCTGAAGCCTACGTGAAGAAGTGTGAACAATGCCAAAGGTTTGCACCTTTGATACATCAGCCAGCTGCTGACCTGAACCCAGTATCCAGCCCTTGGCCGTTTGCCCAGTGGGGCATGGATCTTGTTGGGCAACTTTCCCAGGCAACTGGGCAGAGAAAATACTTGCTGGTAACGACAGATTACTTCACGAAGTGGATAGAGGCAGAACCTCTTGCCAAAATCTGAGATGTGGACGTCAAGAACTTCATATGGAAAAACAACATCACTAGATTTGGCATTCCAAGAGCTATAGTTGCCGATAACGGAACGCAATTTGACAGCAAACTCATCAAGAACTTTTGTGCGAAATTCAAGATCAAGAATTACTTTTCAACACCAAGTTTTCCCCAAAGTAATGGAGAAGCAGAAGCATCCAACAAAGTAATTTTGGATGGAATAAAGAAGAGGCTGCAGGCAGCAAAAGGAAAGTGGGTAGATGAATTGCCCAACGTACTTTGGGCATATCAGACTACGCCGAGAAGATCAACAGGGGAATCTCCCTTTGTCATGGCCTATGGCACAAAAGCAGTCATTCCACTAGAAGTCGGCATCCCAGGGATCCGAACCCAGGGAGTTGAGAATGGGACTAATGATATACTCTTAGCCCGAGATCTGGATCTTTTAGAAGAACGAAGAGAAAAAGCTGCAATTCAGCTCGCAGTATACCAACAACAGCTTGCCAGAGCTTACAACAAGAAGGTCAATCCAAGAGATTTTCAAGTCGGCGACCTAGTCTTGAGAAAAGTTGTCGGCAACAAGAAAGATCCCAGAGAGGGCAAGCTTGGCCCAAACTGGAAAGGACCCTACAGAATTACTTCGGTGTTAGGCAATGGAGCTTATCGGCTTGAAGATAATGAGGGCAAAGCATTACCCAGAACTTGGAACACTTGTAATTTGAAATTTTTCTATCATTAGATATGCATTATTTTTGGCCGATGTCATCAATAAAATCTTTTCAGAATTTTTCAAACACATATGATTGATAAAGATACACAATGTTATTTCTGAGAGACATAAATAATGAGAACCCAAGTGGAACTCAGGTTCACATTGGGGGCAAAAAGAAGAAGAATATGCTTAACACTTGTTGAAATTTGTAGCAATTTACAAGTTGAAGTTAAGCCGAGATTATTCCTTGTCTTCACTTGTTGAAATTTGTAGCAATTTACAAGTTGAAGTTAAGCTGAGATGGTTTCTTATCTTCATTTGTTGAAATTTATAGCAATTTACAAGTTGAAGATAAGCGGAGATGGTTCCTTATCTTCACTTGTTGAAATTTGTAGCAATTTACAAGTTGAAGTTAAGCTGATCTTCACTTATTGAAATTTGTAGCAATTTACAAGTTGAAGTTAAGCTGAGATGGTTCCTTATCTTCACTTGTTGAAATTTGTAGCAATTTACAAGTTGGAGTTAAGCCGAGATTACTGTTTCCCTTCACTTGTTGAAATTTGTAGCAATTTACAAATCGAAGTGAAGCTGAGGTTATTGCTTAAACACTTGTAGCAATCTACAGGTTGGTTAAACCAAAAGAAGATGCTTAACACTTGTTAAAATTTGTAACAATTTACAAGATGACGTTAAGCCGACATATGATCATCTGTTGAAACTTGCAGCAATTTACAAGTTGAAGTAAAAGCTAAGTATATTGTTTAAACACTTGTTGAAATTTGTAGCAATTTACAAGTAGATCATTGTTTAGCACTTGTTATAACTTGAGAAAAGTTTATAGTATATATTTTACACTTGTTGAAATTTATGGAAAAAGTTTACAGGTCAGTATCTTGCCAAAGTAAAGTTTGTAATTATTATACCGAGATATGTAACCCCGAGAAAATTGCACAAAGAAGGCAAAGTTTGAAAGACATGCAAAATATTCTAAGTATAGAATCATATAGAGGCAGTCAAAGAAAAGGCAAAAGAATGCAGACATTCAAAGAAAGTTATATTAAAATATTCAACATAAACTGGAGGCACATCGGCTATATAAGAAACTTATATTATCCAGAAAATAAAAAAGTACAAAAGACATCAAGATTGTGATTCTTCAACTTCAGGCGCAATTTGAGTCTGGACCTCGGCAGATTCTTGGAGAACTACCTCGGCAGATTCCTGAAGAACTACTTCGGCAACCTTTTCTTCCATAATCTCGGCATCGATTTCGGCAAGTGTTTGGTCAAGACTTTTATCAGTTGGAGGAACGTCAGATGATGCTTGTTCAGGAGTAGCCTCCTTGACAACCTCCTCATCTTCCTCCTCATGAGTCAAGTCTAGGACTTGATTATCCTGAGGAGGGGACGTGGTCTCAGTGGCATCTTTAGTCTTCTTTACTAGAGCCTCATCATCATCCTTATCCTCATCCTCGGATTCAGACTCCGATTCGTCTTCGGCTTGAGTTGGAGGTGGAGGTGGAGGAAATGGAAGAGGAATAGCATCAGCTTTGCGTAGTGGTAAATCATCAGGGATATTAAGCTTTTTTGCCAGGGACATCCAACCTAGGGAGAAACCCCTGTTGCATGCTTGCCTAACTTGAAGTTTGTATTCGCCCGTGACGTCGACCATACCCTGTGCGTATGCCTTTTCGTTAGCATCCTTGATCTCAGCATCTTTGGTAGCCAGGGCCTTCTGGAGCTCCTTTTCGGCCTGGGCCTTTTTACCATCGGCCTCTTTTTTCTCGGCTTCGGCGACCTTCCTAATAGCCTCAGCAGATTCAGCTTTTTCTTCTGCTATCTGTTGGGCCTTAGTGGCGGCCTTAGCCTGATCCTCCAACTTCTTCATTTTTGCTTAAAGACTCTTGTTGATCTTTTGGAGGGCAGAATACTCCTTCTTCATGTTAGTCAACTTCTCCCTATTCTCAAAAGATTGCATGGAGAAGGAATGAGCATGCTGAACAGCCTGAAAAGAGTGTAAAGCAAAAAGTTATTACAAAGTTTTACAAGTATGAAAAGATGAGGAAAAGACAGGTTACCAAGTGAAGACACTTACTTGAACACAGCGTTGAAGCATGAAAGCGTAATTTTCGTACTCACTCATTTCGGCGTTCTTTTCCAGATCGCCTGGGAGAAGAAGGGCTGTACTGAGTGCAACGCCGACATTAATGTCATCGACGCTATCACTTGCCAAAATAGGCTTATTCTCCAGGGTAATCTCAGGTGTCCAGGGGACATTTGGTACTTTGGACTTTGAAGTCGTTGTAGAGAAAAACCTCGGCTTTTTTGATTTCTGGGACTCTGATGGCTGGGCTTCAGAACGCCTCTTTCCAACAGAGGGTTGAGACTTCTCACTCTCAGCCAGCTTAGAAATAGGCAAAGTATCCTCAGATTCAACCTGAGTTACTTTGGCCTTTGGCTGGGCCTTCTTGGTTCTTTTTGGCTTTGGTGGGGTCATGGATTGAGTCGGGGCAGCATCAACATCGGTAGGGAGGTCGGCTAGGAGATCTGCGGCAACAGGCTTTGGGCGACCCATCTCGGCAGTTTTGACAAGTCTTCGCCGACGTTTTCATTCAGATATGGGGATGTAGAAGCGGTTAGAGTTGTGGCAGAAGGTGAAGACAGGCTTTTCTTCTTTCTTCTGGGGACGTCGGGCAAAATTGATTTGTATGTAGGGATAAAGTTGAGAAGAAGAGGGGCTTTTCTTTTATGAACTGGTAAGTCCAGGAGCTTTTTCAGATCCTTGCTGGGAACGTAAGATTGACGAAAATTTTTCGGTGGCTTGCGAACGTCTGCAAGAAGAAAACAGACATTAGAAACAGATAAAATATTGAAACACTTGGAAAGAAACAACTAAGTATTGACACTGGACTCTTACCCTTGCCCTCCTTAACTGATCGAGGAAGAGGGTACAGATGAGCGTCCTCGTCTGCGCCAAACTCCCAATTTCCCGAAATAATAACGTAATCATCTCTAGCCCCCTTGTTGGAGTCTGGGAGGTCAGCTACGATTTTAAATTCAGTGGACCTCGGCTTGAGGTAATAAACGTAGCCTTTTTCTTTGAGGTTAAGGGCACACATGGTATAACAAAATTGAATGTCGGCAAGGGTAATCCTAACGTTTTCATGCCTAGCTAAGGCTATGATACCATTGACTACTCGGTAGGAGTTGATGGTAAGTTGCATGGGGTTCAACTTGTAATAGTGGAGAACTTCACGAAAAAGGGAATCAAGTGGAAATCGGAGTCCACATTCAGTAAAAGCAACAATAGGGAAAGGCATCGTATTATCTGTGGGCATGATAGAGTCGTCATCCCCAGCCAGCCTCAGATGGACGTCGGCAGGAATGGCGAACTCTTTCCTAAAGTATTCAAGTTTGGTAGGGGTATCTACCCTATGTCTCCACATACCCATGATTTCGGCGTAAAGGAATTTGGTTACAGAGAAAAGATGTTCTTAAAGGGTTATAGGAACCTCGGCAAAAACCTAGGTAAACACTGGTTACGATTGTTTCAGTTTTTCCTAAGAATTGGTAGGTTCTACAGACAAATCCCAAACCTAAATCTACGAAAGCAAAGATTGAAGGCACAGATCTGGAAAAAATACAGAAATAAGAATGAAGTTTCAGAATAAAGAACAGAGGTGGGGTTCTCAAAAGCATAAAGAATACAAGAAATACAGGCTCAAGAACAGTGGCAAAAAAGTGGTGAAACAGTGCAAGTGTTCAAAACATAAGCGAAATCATGGAATGGACGCATACAGTTGAATAGTTCAGTAAATCAAAGGTTTGAACAAAGCAGTAATGGCAACAAGAAAGCAAACGAGCATAGAGGAATTAAGAATGAAAAGAACAGAGGCTTACCAAGATAACTGAAGTCGGTATGAAGATCGCCGAGGTCAGACGACGGATGTAGACACGACGGAACGGTGGAAGCTTTGCTGGAATGTTAGAATGAAGACGGTTGCAGAGCTTGAAGCTAGAGCAATGGCGGATTTGAGAAAGTTTAGAGAGAGAAAGAGTAAGTAAGTCGAGTGCAAAAGTAAAAGAAAGGAAGAAAGAAAGAAAAGTTTTATCAAAAACTTGAAACGGTGGCAAAACAAGGCATTTATTGCGCCTGGAGCAACGCACACGTCAGACGGCACACGCAGGGAAAACAGTTTTCAAGCGCGTCGCAGACACGAGCCAATGAAGATATAACGCGTAAGTGGAACGGTTGAGAAGTGATGCATGACAGCTCATGCGCGTAGGAAAGTTCATTTGAATTCTTGTTCTTGAAAGAAGACATGTCGGCCTGAGATGAACGACCTCGGCTAAAGAGTTCTTGTGCCGAAGTACTGGAAAGAAGAACAATATAGGTTCCATCACCTCAGAATGCCGAGGTAATAGAACCTAGGGGGCAGTTGTGGGGATATATTTTCTGAGTACCAACACGTGGCAAGGTGACGCCGACGTGTCAGCCGAGGTGCCACGTGTCATGGTAGTTACGTCGAGGTGATCTCGGAGTTGCCGAGGTTATCTCCGAAGATATCGAAATCTGAGATAAGCAGATAAAGGACAAGAGTCCTAAATTGAGAGAAGACTTCAGTTTAGGTAAAGATGAAACTCTTACAGGGTTTATCCTAATCCCACTGGGAGTTCCAGATTAGCAGCAATCCTGAGTCCATTGAGTTAGGCTCCTATTGGGACTAGGATTGTATTGGCTATAAAAGAGAGGCATCCCCATGCGTCTAAGGTATGTTTTTATACTCAAGCTTGTGAGTTGAATACTTGATTATCTTTGAGAGATATACTGACTTGATCGTCGGAGTGCCCCCGGGTGGAAGAACCACCACCGGAGCCTCTTCTTTCTGTGCAGGACAGCAGGGTGCCATCTATTCTGCCTGTGTTCTACAGCTGAATCACTAAGGAGGGCAGTGTGATCAGAAAATTACTCACACACATACACATTATATTTTTGGAATTGGTTTCTCTTCGGTCCATGATCCATTACAATAAAAAAAAGATTTTTATGATACCAAATGTGCATCGTGGATATGATTCATGGAAAGTCATTGAGTTAGTGATTCTACGATTCTACGACGCACAAGGTATTATGATTAGTCATGAAAAATCATTCACTTTTAACAGAGCATCTTATACGTCATGTTTAATTTTTCTACAACTACTTTTGCACGCCGTTAATTCAAAAGATAAACCACGACACACAATGCTTATCATTAAATATTTAACACAACGGCCTATTTTGCCTATCGTAAAATATGTATAATTTTTTTTTATAAATTCAGCAGGTTCTATTTCACTTGTTTTGTACAATCTAAAAAAACATTACAAACAAATTTCACAAATATATATATATATATATATATATGAGTATCAATTAACCATCAAAATATTATTTCAAATATCAAAAAAACTATTCATAAGTTTTGAATATCCAAAAATTGTCTATACATTCCAAACCATTCAAAAGCTATGTTTCCAAATATCAAAAATTGTCCTCAACTTCAAAACTGTCCAAAAAAGTTCTAATTATAGATATTTAAGATAATAAATTTTCAATTTTGACATCACTCTCTTGAAGGTGAAAAGGATGCAGAAATATGTTGAGACTCTTGATATGTTGAAGATCAAAAACTCAATACTAAAGAGCAACGAAAGTCAAATAATTCCCATAGTCGCAATCATTTTTCAACAGCAATAGGCAAGGTATTCAGTTGGGCATGTGTGAGGCTGAGATGCTACGGTTGTTTGCCTATATGAGTGCATAAATATCAACTTGTATCTGATTTTGCGGTTGGGTAATTTGCTATGAACCACTGCCAGTAACTGAAATGGAAGAGCCAAAGCTATTCTTTGTGACAGTAGCATCCCCTAAGCCAAGCCCACAAAATTTTAGTGTTACCAAAAACAAAAATAATCATTAGTGGATGTTTGTTTCAATGAAAATTAATTTATACTAATGACATGTAGACATTTAAAGCCAAAGCAAGCATATATTTATGTGCAGAGTGAATAATAGTGATAATAAACCATACAAATGCTTCAATACACCAAATTACCTTCTTCTAATGTAGGACAACTTAGGAAACTTGAAAGCTGCCTACACAGGTTCTATAATTAATTTAGGACCTTCAAGAAGATGAGTACCTTTCATAGCCAAGATCTTCAAGAACAAGTGAGACAAACTCCCAAAACATGATTGGCTCCATATTAGTTACAAAATATGCCTGCAAAACTAACACGATATTGTAAAATTTTCAATTAAAGCCCTTCAAATTCAGCAAGTGTCATTGCCCAACTTATGGGCAAATTACATAACAAAGCTTGACTATGTCATGTTCCTTTTTATTATTAATAAATTGCTCTACTTACATACACACACACACACACACACACACACACACATACACATACACACACAGATTTAGACATTGGCACAACTAAAATTCAGTTCAGTAACTAAATAATTTTTAAACTAAAAAAAAAAATTTTGCTTTACCGGTCGACCGGCCGGTCAACCACTAAAAAGTTCAAACAGTTCAAATAGATAGGTTCAAAAAAAAAAAAAATTGGCCTTACCGGTCGACTGGCTAGTCGACCAACCGGTTGTCCCTGTAGCAGATTTGATGAAAATCAACCATTGGAGCATTTTGTATCAGATTGAGAAAATGGTCATTTTTTTACTCAGATTTGGTGAAAAATTAGGTGAACCGTTGGAGATGCTCTAATAATGCAATGATTGGACATAAGCGTCGATATAGAGAGAGAGAGAGAGAGACAGGAAGAGAAAAGAGAGAGATAGAGAGAGAGAGAGAGAGAGAGAGAGGGTTAAGATAGACAGAGAAAGTAGTACCTTCTTTGCTTTTCTCCTTTATTCAACTCTCTATCTCTCTACGATGAGACGATTCAGACCCTTCTCTTCTCCTGCGATTTTACTCCTTCAACCCTTATTTTCTCTGTTCCCAACAGCTCTCTATGTTCCTTTTGATTAGAAGTTAAAGGGCTGGAACGGTGTATTTTGATATATTTATTTATTTATTTAAATATATTTTTTTACTGTTTGGAACTAGATTTTTTGATTTTGACACCTATTTTTTTTTCGGTATAACATTCACGACTGTCATTGTATACCGTGTAAAGTGTAATATTTTTAACAATTGGCTTTTTACGCGATGTTAAAAGTGTAATATTTTTAACGGCTCGCATATGTGTCTTGTGTGTAGTTGATAGATTAACGGCATGTCATATGCATATCATAGAAAGTTTTATTATTTACAGCTCGCATTGCAAGTCGTAAACTTGTGTTATTAACCAAGCTAAATATATTCATAATTTATTAAATTAAATAATAGAACATCAAATAAATCCATATTTGATAAATGACATTTTAGAGCATGAAACATGATTAATAGAAATACATTTTTAATCGAAATATTGAAAACAAGAAATCAAACCAAATTCTGTATGATACTACAGTGTCTTTAAAACAGATTAGTTACCTCATCGTGGGTGCTGGAGAAACGTCGACTTCTATCTCCCAAGATAAGATACTTTAGACCGGCTAACCCAGAAACACCTTCTATTAGCTTTGGCGAACTGGCAATGGCAGCACTCTTTCAACACAGGAAGAAAATTATAGAAGGAAACAAACTAACTGTATATTTGGACAGCGAAAAATTTGTGTCAAAACCAAGGGAGATAGGTTTCCTTTTATACATCATGGATGAGAGAGGAGGAGCCTCCAGCTATGAAGGCTAGCAACTAACGCCCATGAAAGCTGGCAACTAATGGCTATTATTCCTACAAAACTATTAGAGTAATAGACCAAAACTGATAGGAGAAAATATCTAAGATATATTTTCTGTAAACACAAGTGTGTATATCTATAGCATATTTGGCCCAAAAAGATTAGGTTGGTGGACCTCCAATCCGGCCCAGCCCAAACCTAACCCATTCCAACAAGCCTCAAGCCTTAAGTCTCAAGATCTACGTTCCACAGACCACAGACCCGGCCCGATCAGGACAGGCGTTACCGGTGGGGCGTGCGCGCGGCAATTTTGCCATAACCAACTTGGATCATAATCTTGGCCCAAGTCCATTATTGAAGGATCTATAACTCCCTTCCTTCGAAAAATTTGGATGCCCCAAAGGACTCATACCCTTATCAAAATCTTGAAGTTTAAATATCCATCAAAACTTTCCTTTACAATCAATGTGAAATTGGTAGTTATATACAATTTCCAAAACCTCTTTCATAAGGCTATTTTTATGAGACAATTTCTCATTCAATTCTCAATGATTTTTAGTCATTCTTTTTGTGGTGTAAAGACTTTGTTACAAAGAATCTAAACCCATTTAATCCCACCTCAACCAATGGTTATGACCTACTTTAATTTCACATTAAAGTTGCCATAAAACTATTTTTTCCAACAATAAAATCATTGTTCTAAGCATTCACGGCCTACGCAATAGGCCGTGGATGAAAAATTATTTATGACATGCAAAAAATGAAAGTTATAAAAGTGAGAAACCACGGCTTGTATTTACTATATGTTGTTGATGTGAAGCCGTAAAAATCTAATTTTGTTGTGGTGATCTAAACTGAAGGAAACTGTTTAGACTTGTGGAGTCCATCACATCTCTCGTTTCAATAATCTAAACTATTCTTTTTATTAGACCCTTTGTGTATATCCTTCAAAAAATTTAGATCAATCCCATAATTACAACTTATTCAATTTATCACATTGCTCTAAAAAATAGACGATAAGTATGTTTTTAAAAAGGGACCACCTAGTTTTTTGGCAAAACGCGATAAATTGATTAAGTTACAAATATTGAATCGACCCTTTTTTTTTTTTAAAGAATGATAAACACAAAAGGCCCGACAAAACAAACAGTTGTAATAATCAAAATGAGACTTGTGGTGAATCCGCGGGCCCAAACAAACTTGGAGAAGTACTATATTTTTAGTGGAAGCAAATGTTGTGTTCGGATTGTCCAATTGTATAGGGATTTGTAAAGAGCAAAAAAAAAAAAAAGTGAGATAAATATTAATAAACTATAAGTTAATATTTTTAATACTCATTAAAAAAAAAAATCTTTATCTAAATTAATCATTCAAACACAATACATGTATTTCCATATATAAATAGCATTGGTAATCCAAGGAATAGGCCTAATGGGTGCAACTTAGAGTTTAAGAGTGATTTTTATAGGTTTCAGGTTCGACTTTTATTAGATGTTATCAATTCATTGGAGCTATGCTCACAGATCCTGCTTGAGATTTCCCAAATCCATGTGGAAAGGGTACTTTGCATGGGTTCTGAGATTAATCGAGGTGGATGTAAACTAATCCGAACATTCACTAAACATGCCTCCAACATAAATAAGAAATGTACAATAATATTTGAACTTTTTTAAATGAATTATCAAAACTAGGTTTTAGCTATTCCTATTAAAATTTGATTGCATTCAACGATGATCTTGAAAAAAAACTAGCACTTATTGAGAATATTTCAACAATAAAATTATAAATTCTTCTAATCAAAACTAGATTAGAACCTTCTAATTTCTTTTTTTAATTTATTATTAAAATTATTTAATGCGGTCAGCCTTTAAAGAGTATATGTCATTCTTTCATAATTGGGTTAATACCAAATTCCTTTAATTGAAAAAAAAAGGAAAAAAAAAGAAGAAATAATAAAAATTAGATGTGATCAATTTATCTTGTTTCCTTTTTGTGTCTACATATGTGGACCAACTAATAATTAATTACCCGTCTTCATGAGAATTTGTTCAATAGAAATAAGTTGTATACTTAAATGATCTGAAGAAAAAATAATAATAACCAAAACAAAAAAAAAATGAACATATACCCATGTGATCGTCCATAAAACTAAATAATTTCCTACCTATTACTCAATTAAAATTTTTTTATTTTTAGAAGACGGTGCCAAACTTTCCTACCTTCATTTTTTTTTGTGCGCGGAAAAATTACATCCATTTTATCTTGAAAAATAGATAAATTCTCATCATCAATGCAAAGACTTGGAATAATTATTTGGTATTTTAGAAATTTTATGTCACTGTGTGCTAAACTAATAGCAGCGGTCTAAGAAATACGTAAAGTTAAAAATAAAAAAAATAATAGAAAAATGAGATAATCTCATTGAATAGATAAATTACCACATGGTGCTTCTAGCCATAGAATAATTTCTTGAAGAGTTGTGATGTTAGAGATTCTCGAACTGAAGTTGTCAAATCTTACATGATATATAAATGATGGTAATAATTGAAGTATTAAACATCTTTAATTAAACAGAAAAGTTAAGAAATTATAAATTTAAGTTAGAATTTATCTTTAAAAAAATTGATAAATGATATAGATTTAATTCTTGAATGATTCTACATCTAAAATAAAATTTCACCCCACGATGTATTTTTTAGGTAAGTTTTTGAAAAAAAAAAAAAAAAAGCCCCTCAATTTGTAGAATTGTTGTTAACTTGGGCATTCCAAAGACTAACATGATTTTTTTATTATTTATTATTAGTACAACAGAAGTATTATTTATTTCTTAAAATAAAAATATAATAAAATAATAAATTTGACAGATTAAGAAGATTTGTTAGTTTTTTGAAAATTTAATTTTTTTAAAAGAAAATTATCACATAGTATATCACATAGTAAAATTTTCAATTAATTTGACATTTTTTAAAATTTTAAAAATTAGTTCGATAGGCTGGACCTATGTATCATTCAAGGGGGGAAGTTATTCCGTGCTACAACGGCAATATTGTTGGAAAAAATGATTTTTTGGGACTTTAATTTAATATTAAAGTGTGGTGACTTTAATTAAATATTAAAGTAGGTCCTAACCAATTTTTTGTGTTGGGTCCAAGTGAGCCAAAAACTATTGTGTTTTGAATAAGAAATTGCCAAGAAATTGTTTCATGATGTTAGATTCATGAATAGGATTTTAAAGAGTATTTAAATCTTTTTTCTTGGCTAAAGGGTGTGAATCCTTTGGGCATCCATACTTTTTATTTTGTGGAAAGGGGCTATGGATGCTTGGTGTTTTAATGACTAGTCTTAAAGGCTGAAGGCTTTTCCTCTCTCCTCTATACATGTATAAATTGAGACCCTCCTGTCATGTTTCAATATAGAAATTTTTGCTTCCATTTTACAAGTCAGTTTGCTAGATAGTTCCTACTGTGAGAGAGTGCTGCCATTGTTTTGTTCGCTAAGCTAGACAGATAGTGCTTCTGCCGTAGCTGGTTTTGACCGTCGTATCTTGGGAGACAGACGCCGGGTTTCCTCAAGCACTCGACCCGTGAGGCGGCGAAATTTGTTTTAAGGAAACTACTTCCGTGCAGGCTTCGGTTTCGTCTCTTTACCCTTTTATTGTTTTGTGTATTTCTGTTGAAATTTAATTGTAATTATTAGCATATGTTCTTGGTATATAATTTGTTTTCTTCATAAATCTATTTATTTAATTTCACAATTTTGAACAACAAGCTTAAAACAGATTTTATATATCTTTTCTATGAAATTGATCGAATAGATTTATTTAGACTATTAGGTTAGCTTTGTATAATGTTACTAGGAATTGTTGCGGAATTGCTCACTATTTCAATAATTGTAAATTATGCAATAGTACTCTCTAATTGCTTAGTTTAATTAGAATGCTCTATTATAATTTGCATACTTAATTGTATTAGTATGATCTTGTTTTACGCGTATGGTTCATCATTTCCCTACCATGATTTGCATGAATTTTAAGGTTATAAAATATAATTTATGGATGTTGCAATTTTGACATGCTTATTATTTTCTAGGTTAGATTACATAATTTAATGTATTTGGAGTTATAGAGTTTTATGAATTGTGTATATGATTAATCTGAATTATTTAATTAGGTGCATTAATCTGAATTATTTAATTGGATGCATTAACTTTAAATTTGACTTATCTATTTGGAGTTATTAGTTTAAATGTTTATTATGAATTAATTTCATTCATGACTCATGAGTATTGAACTTTATTTTAAAATTGTAATTTAATTTTGAAGTTACAAATTGTATTTGTTTTGGTACCTTATATTAGTTGGTTACTTATATAATTAATAGTTGGCTAGATAGTTTCAATTATTTATTATAATTAAATTTTTTAGATTATTTGTTTGTATTTTGTTGTGATTTGCTACTAACTTTCTTTGTAGGGATACCAATGCGAAAAACAAATATAAAACCAAATGAACAGAATTTGGGATGTAAAAACAAAAATGTTTGGACTACTAACGTTTGTGTTGAGTAGGAATACCTAAGCGTGGAAAAGCTTTTGGACTAAATAGAATCCTTATGGATTGACTATTTTATCAAAATGTTTGAAGCGTGTTTGCTTGAGATGTAATTGATTTGTTTACCAATTTGTAATAACAAGTTTTATTTGCTTATATTGTTGTAGCAATGGTTTTACATTGCTTGTAAAAGTTTTGGACCCTGGTTTGCTTTAACCTAGTTCATCCCTAAGAAAATTTAATTCTTAATTTGTTTATCACGGACTAGGAGTTAACATGCTCTTAAAAGTTTTATCAAAAGGTTAACTGGGTTTTAAGTGGGACCGATGTGACCCCTCCAGTCTTCCTGGGAACTTTCTTGACCATGTTCGATTCTAAGTTTTGTGGTGAGATTAATTTTTGAATTAATTTTTCTTCTAAGGGATTTTCTATGGGTTAAGTTTAATTTCTAGAAACACAGAAGTAATATTCTGGTGTAATTTTCAGAAATGGAAACTATCACTGATGTTGCTGCTACTGCTAATGTTGGTGGGGATTTGAACCCCGGGGCAACTGGATTGCCAACCCCTACTACTGTGACCTTTGTGGTCAACCCTGGTGTTACTCCGACTGTTCCGGGAGGACCGCTTAGTCACCATGAGCGCCCAGAAAAATTTGCCGGGAAAAACTTTAAGAGATGGCAGCAAAAGATGCTGTTTTACTTGACCACGCTAAACCTTGCCAAGGTTCTGAGTGAAGATCCTCCAGCCGTGGCAGAGAATGAGCCTGACAGGCAGAAAGTCATGGCGCTTGACACATGGAAGCAGACAGACTATCTTTGCCGGAACTATGTGTTCAACAGCTTGGCAGACTCACTCTATAGTGTGTTTTGTTCCAAGAGCTCAGCAAAAGAATTATGGGAATCTCTGGAAAAAATACAGGACTGAGGATGCCGGGGCAAAGAAATTTGTGGTTGGCCGTTTCCTTGATTTTAAAATGGTAGATTCTAAAACTGTGATAAGCCAAATCCAGGAGTTCCAAGTGATCTTGCATGAAATTCGTGCTGAGGGGATGTCTTTGAACGAGTCATTCTAAGTTGCTGTGATCATTGAGAAACTTCCCAATGGTTGGAAGAATTTCAAAAATTACTTGAAGCACAAGCGCAAGGAAATGTCTGTTGAAGAGCTGGTTGTCCGACTCCGGATTGAAGAGGATAATAGAAAGAAAGGAGGGAGTACCTTCTCAGTAAAGGCCAATGTCGTTGAGCATGGCAAATCTTCTGGGATAAGGAAGAAGCCCCCTGTGAACAAGAGCTCTAAGTTGGGGCCAAGGGGTGGTGTTGCAAAGAAATCGGTTTACAAGCCGCAGGAACCTGGTTATCGGTTCTTTGGGAAGTGTTATAATTGTGGTAACGAGGGGCATCAAAGTTAGTGACGCGAAGAAGCCATACAAGACCAAACCTCGTGCTCATATGGCAGACTTACAAGAGCACTCCCATGAGGAGGATGATATGCACTTGTCTGCCATTGTCTCTGAGGTGAATCTGGTGGGTTCAAACCCAAGAGAATGGTGGATTGATACTAGGGCTACACGCCACATCTGCTCCGAGCAAAAACTGTCTACAACTTTCGTACCGATTACAAACGGTGAGAAGTTGTTTATGGGAAACTCTGCTACCTCGATTGTTAAGGGGAAAGGAAAGGTGGTCCTGAAGTTGACGTTAGGAAAGGAGCTGACCTTGAACGAAGTCCTGTATGTTCCGGACATTCGTAAAAATCTTGTCTCAGGGTCTCTTCTTAGTAAACATGGTTTTCACATGGTTTTTGAGTCCGACAAGGTTGTTCTTACCAAAAGCGGAATGTATGTGGGTAAGGGTTATATGTTGGGGGGTATGTTTAAACTCAATGTTATGACTGTTATTCCAAAGATGAATAAAGGTGCATCTTCTTCTGTTTACATGCTTGAGTCTTCCAATTTGTGGCATGGTAGACTAGGACATGTGAATTTACGTAGATTAATCAAGTTAGATCACATACCATCTTTTAAGATTAATCTGAAACACAAGTGTGAAACTTGTGTTGAAGCGAAGTTGACAAGATCTTCGTTTCATTCTATTGAGAGAAGTTCAGAACTGTTGGATTTAGTGCATAGTGATGTGTGTGACTTAAAATTTATACAATCACGTAGTGGTAATAAGTACTTCATCACTTTTGTTGATGATTGCACTAAGTATTGTTATGTCTTTTTGCTCAAAAGCAAAGATGAGGCGCTTAACAAGTTTGTTCTTTATAAGAATGAAGTTGAGAATCAAGTAGGCCGCAAGATTAAGGCTCTAAGAAGTGATCGTGGTGGTGAGTATGAATCTCCGTTTATTGAGACTTGTGCTCAATCTGGGATTATCCACCAAACCACGGCGCCTTATTCTCCTCAGCCTAATGGGATTGCTGAGCAGAAGAATAGGACGCTAAAGGAAATAATGAATGTAATGTTGATAAGTTCTGGATTGCCATAGAACTTATGGGGGGAAGCAATTCTCTCTGCAAATTACATTATAAATAAGTACCTCAGAAGAATGTGGACAAGACGCCGTACGAGTTATGGAAAGGCGTTAAGCCTTCGTATAAATTCTTACGAATATGGGGGTGTCTTACAAAAGTGGCGATTCCTACACCCAAACGGGTTAGGATAGGCCCGAAATCTGTGGATTGTATATTCATTGGTTATGCACATAATAGTAGTGCATATCGGTTTCTTGTTCATAAGTCTGAAATTCCAGACATACACAGGAATACCATCATGGAGTCGAGGAATGCATGTTTCTTTGAAGATATTTTTCCTTGCCGAACCCATGCAGGAGTTCCAAGGTCTTTGGAGCAATTTGATGAGCTTGCTAGTGAGGATGATCATGTTGATAATCCAGGTGATAATTAAATTGAGGTTTTAGACGAGCCCAGAAGGAGTAAAAGGGCTAGGACATCCAAATCTTTTGGTCCAGACTTCTTGACTTATATGGTTGGGAACGAACCTCAAACTTTCTACGAAGCTATGACTTCTCCTGAGAGTCCTTTATGAAAAGAAGCGATCAAAAGTGAGATTGACTTCATTTTACAGAACCACACCTGGGAGTTGGTAGATTTACCTCCAGGTTGCAAGCCTTTAGGCTGCAAATGGATTTTTAAACGAAAGATGAAGGCCGATGGGTCAATTGACAAGTATAAGGCGAGGCTCGTTATCAAAGGGTACAGGCAACGAGAAGGCCTGGATTACTTTGATACGTACTCACCTGTAACTAGGATAACATCCATTCGCATAGTGATTGCGATAGCAGCTTTGCGCAATCTTGAGATACACCAGATGGATGTAAAGACAGCTTTCTTAAATGGGGATTTGAATGAAGAAATCTACATGGAGCAACCTGAAGGATTTTCAGCTCCAAGACAAAGCAAGAAAGTCTGTAAACTTGTCAAATCTCTGTATGGTTTGAAGCAAGCGCCTAAACAATGGCATGAGAAGTTTGACAATGTAATGTTGTCAAATGGGTTTCGAATCAATGAATGTGACAAGTGTATTTATGTCAAAGACACTGACAGAGGCAATGTCATTTTGTGTCTATATGTTGATAATATGTTCATTATAGGTAGTTACGATGAAATGATCAAAACTACCAAGAAGTTGTTAAACTCTAAATTTGACATGAAGGATATGGGCATTGCAGATGTTATTCTGGGAATTATGATTACCAGAATCTCTGGAGGAATTGTACTTTCTCAGTCTCATTATGTTGATAAGATACTTGAGAAGTTTAGTGGATCAGATACGAGTGTGTCATCGACACCTGTAGACTTAAGTCTACACTTTACCAAGAATAATAAAGAGAGTGTCTCTCAGTTAGAATATTCTCGGGTAATTGGAAGTTTAATGTATCTGATGAGTTGTACTAGGCCAGATATAGCTTACTCGGTTAGCAGGCTTAGTAGATACACAAGTAATCCTGATGCTTCTCATCGGAAAGGCATTGTGTGGGTGTTAAGGTATTTACGCTACACTCGGGATTATGGGCTGCATTATACTCGATATCCAGCGGTGCTTGAAGGATATAGTGACGCGAATTGGATATCAGATATAAAGGACTCAAAGTCCACTAGTGGATATGTGTTCACTCTTGGTGGGGTAGCCGTGTCTTGGAAATCTTCCAAGCAAACATGTATATCTAGATCAACAATGGAATCAGAGTTTATTGCTTTGGATAAAGCAACGGAAGAAGCAGAATGGCTTCGCCATTTCATTGAAGATATTCCACGTTAGTCTAAACCTGTGTCAGCTATTTGTATTCATTGTGATTGTCAATCTGCAATTGGTAAGGCACAGAGTAATATGTATAATGGAAAGTCTAGACATATCCGTCGTAGACATAATTCCATACGACAACTACTCTCGAATGGAGTTTTCTCTTTAGACTATGTAAAGTCTAAGGACAACATTGCGGATCCGCTAACCAAAGGGTTAAGTCGAGTATTAGTCGAAACGTCGTCAAAAGGAATGGGGTTAAGGCCTTTGGAAGTTACCGGAATGGAAATTCAACCTAGTTGACTAGAGATCCCAAGATCTAGGTTCAATCGGACAACCTAATTGCGTGTAACGGTGGTATGTCACTGAGGAGGTTAAACCTCCAGCCATTCCTTCTATCAGTGATACCTGCAAGTGTAGAGGATAAGCTGAGCTTTTAATGACTCTTATGTGTTAAGCTGTTGAGCTGAGTATTGTAGGATACTTTAGTAGAGTCACCTATGTGAGTTTGAAGTGGGGCCGCTTCTAGAAGAATTGGGCAGGCCAAGATTCTTTGAAACCACTCACTGAACCAGGCTAGTGTCCAGAGCCACACAGGGCACACCAGTGAGAACATAATAGTGGTAGGAGTAATTCCTGTGTGAGATCTGTTGTCTCAGTTTAAATAAACGGTAGAGCAGTTCAAGATGTCTTATTCACTGATTTACCAGTAAACTCGATAGATTTTCACTGGGAGAGGTTTAAAGCCAAAAGTTACCTTCTCTGATGTCAGGGTTAGTCCGTTGTACTCTCTCTCAGAGTCTTTATTGTTGAACGATGTCCGTTTGTTGAGTTTTTCGGTCAATTTTTATTCATGTGGGAGATTGTTGGAAAAAATAGTTTTTTGGGAACTTTTATTTAATATTAAAGTGTGGTGACTTTAATTAAATATTAAAGTAGGTCCTAACCAATTTTTTTTGTTGGGTCCAAGTGAGCCAAAAACCATTGGGTTTTGAATAAGAAATTGCCAAGAAATTGTTTCATGATGTTAGATTCATGAATAGGATTTTAAAGAGTATTTAAATCTTTTTTCTTAGCTAAAGGGTGTGAATTCTTTGGGCATCCATACTTTTCATTTTATGGAAAGGGGCTATGAATGCTTGGTGTTTTAATGACTAGCCTTAAAGGCTGGAGACTTTTCCTCTCTGCCCTATACATGTATAAATTGAGACCCTCCTGTCATGTTTCAATATAGAAATTTTTACTTCCATTTTACAAGTCAGTTTGCTAGATAGTTCCTATTGTGAGAGAGTGCTGCCATTGTTTTGTTCGCTAAGCTAGACAGATAGTGCTTCTGCCGTAACTGGTTTTGACCGTTGTATCCTGGGAGACAGACGCCGGGTTTCCTCAAGCACTCGACCCGTGAGGTGGCGAAATCTATTTTAAGGAAATTGCTTCTGTGCCGGTTTCGGTTTCGTCTCTTTACCCTTTTATTGTTTTGTGTATTTCTGTTGAAATTTAATTGTAATTATTAGCATATGTTCTTGGTATATAATTTGTTTTCTTCATAAATCTATTTATTTACTTTCACAATTTTGAACAACAAATATCACGTGGTGTTTCATAGTTGAGTTGATTGATGGAATAAGTAAGGTAATAATGTGACTCAAATTTGTCAATAAATTAATAAATTTTTGTTAACGAGTATTCTTAAGATATTTACAAAGAATGTATTAAATGATAGTACTTAAAAAAGATTAAAAATGTATTTTATTATAGATAGACACGGAATCAGAATTTTATCATCGCAAGAGTTAAAAGATAAATAATATTTTTTTACTATATAAACAAACATACATGTATATACAATACGATATATAAATTGTATATATACACATAAAAAAAATTCAAATATTATAGAAACAATTTCTAATAAGATGAAAAAAAATTTGGGAAAAAATAAAAAAAAGAATACAAGATAGGAGATGAATGAGATATATATCTTTTATATTAAGATATTATTTTATTTATGAAATAAGATATATATATATATATATAAAAGTGTTATAGTAAACATAAATTTTCACAAAAATAGAAAGTAACAACCCTTCATAATCCTCGCCTAATTCTGACTATAGAGCAAATGGTGCTGCCAAAAAGGACTTAATAGAAGACATGATTTATAATTAAAGTGTGACATGTGTCGCGTGATTTAATGATTACTGAATAATTTTTCACCAATTGCGGAAGAAGCTGAGCGTAACAACAAGGTCAAAATATGATCCATTAACCTAACTCCTTAATAATAATGGAATATTCTTGGTTGATGTTTGGCAAAAAAAAAAATTTAGCTAATTTTTTGGAGTTAAGACTTTTTTAATTTTGGATTAAAAAATTTATTTGGCAAATTGTGTTTGACTTTTTAAATTCTTTTAAAAAAGTGAAATGATTATAATATTCTATCTTATTAACTTATTTAACATATTTTGTCTTTTATATTTTTTTAATCCCAACCAACTTAATCAAACAAAGCCTTAATTAATTCACCTACACTAGTTGTTTTCAATTCACATTTCTCACTTGGTGGCATATTTTATGTTAATTTTTATTTTAAATTAATATATATATATATATATATTGTTATGGTTCTTAATTTGTAAAACATTATTGTTACATATTGTTGTAGATGATTATATTGTTATGGTTCTTAATTTGTAAAACATTATTGTTGCATATTGTTGTAGATGATTATATATATATACATATATATAAGTGTTGTTTGTGTATCACTTTATACTAATTATCAATTGTGAGCAAGAATCATAAACAATGGAGTTTAAACATCTTGTATACCATTTTTTTAGATATTACTTGATTTAATAGAATGTAATTCTAATTTTATTAGAATTTACATCACATTTAGTTCGTTATTCACCATAATTATGTAGGGTAAATTATGCAAATAGTTTCTATAGTTTACACGATGTGTCAATTTGGTTTATGTAATTTCAATTTGTTTGATTTTGCTCCCTAATTTAATGGATTGTGTCATTTTAACTCAATAAATAACGATTATTTAGTTAATTTAACGGAAGGTCAAACAATATGTCAATTTGATCCCTATACTTTACATGATGTGTTAATTTGGTCTCTATACTTTTAATTTTCTTGATTTTGACAGGGATTAAATTGACACATTGTGAAAAATACAGGGACCAAATTGATACATTGTTTGACTTTCCGTTTAATTAACTTAACAACTGTTATTTATTGGACTGAAATGATACAATTCGTTAAATTAAGTTGCAAAATCGAGCAAATTGAAACTATAGGGACCAAATCGACACATTGTGTAAATTACAAGGACTGTTTGCATAATTTTTCCTAATATATAAATGATCTCCCTATAAAAAAATATATATATATATATATATTTCTATTCAAAATCAAAAGTTAAACCTATTTTTTAAACCCAATGATATGATAATCAATCATAATATTTAAGACAATTTTTCTTTCTCATATCATCTCTAATTATTATAAATTATCTCTCTTACAAATGATTGAGGTTAAAAAATAAATTTATATATCATTTTTCATAAAAAAAATTAAGAAATAGTTATTACATCCATTCAACATCTATATATTAAAGAAAAGGGTCTTTTAAAACCCAAAGCTTGTGGAAGCTCCAACATGTCAATCCTAATTTCTTAATTTTTTAATATTTTTTTTAAAAAAAATTGACTTGGTGATTGGTGATTGGTTCAAAGATTGTAATAATTACACCATTGATTACAATAAACACTTAATTTATAATAATTACACTTATTAAATGAATAACGCAATAAATGAAATTCTAATTTTCTTACTTTTTACATCCCCAAGAGACCCATGTAATTATTGTGTAAATGCCTCTTAAATAAATAAATAAACACTTATTAAATTCTTTCAAACTCCTCGGTCAAACTCCATATATTTAATTTATATATTAAAAAAAATGAAAACAAATATAAATATTTATAATTATCCTGTGCATAGCACGTGTGATAGGCTAGTTAATTTTAAATCAAATACAATGGATGAGAGAGAGAGAGAGAGAGAGAGAGAGAGAGAGAGAGCTGCGTGGACTAGGGACTTTTGAGGCAAAGGACCAAGTGGTTGGAGCTGAAACGTTGCAAAGTCTGCAATGGTCCAAAAGCCAAAGCTGGTTTGTCTTGTATGGTCAAGTTGTTGGAGCATTATTATTAATTTATTTATTTATTTTGCTGCGCTTCCTCCGGAGAGATTATGGTCAATGAATAGCAGATAACTCAAAATTAATGATGCCACCAGATGGATCAACTGTGAGGAATATCAAAAAGGCTTCCCTAAAACTCTATTATATTTGATGGCATTTTTATTTACAATTTAACTAGTCTATCACTCGTGTTATGCACGAGTTAATTATAGATATTTATATTTATTTTAAATTTTTTTAATATATATAATATATTTTTTAAGATTTTTTATAAAAATAATTTAATAATCTTATCACTAATCATAGTGTATGGGAGAAGTTGAAAAGGGTACTGCAGTAACTATATACGGATTGTATCTATAATTATTTGTATGAGTAAATTTTAAATGTTGATCATGGGATTGTATCAATAAATACAGGCATGTAGAAAGATATGTGGATTGAAAAAAGTTAATAAATACTGATCAGAGAATTTTGAGCAAATCAATAAATACTGAATTTTTTTTTAATAAAAAATTTAAAAAATTTAGATTGAGATATTGAAGCTCCCACAGGCCTTGGGGGTTAAAATTCTCATTTTGCTTAATATATAATAAGCATAGATATATAGATATAGATATAGATATGGTGGGACATATTTTCAAATTAAATTTATTGAGATAAACTTTAAAGATTTTTAAAACTTAAAATTGGATATTGAGATGTAAAAGAAAGATGTTAACTAAATAAATAAAAATCAAATTTATAAATTTACTCTGTTTGTATATTTGATTTTTAGTTTTTAGTTTTTATTTTTTGTTATGTTATAATATAATATATAAAATATAGATAGATGTCTACAACTTTCATGAAAAATATTATCTGATTTTTTGGAAAAGAGGGAAGGAAGACAAGCTTTAGGGGTTGTTTGGGATGTCCTAAATAAGTGTACTTTTTTATCTTTTTGGACTAAAAAATTGAGGAAGAAAATATGAATGTTCGGGTTAACTTTTTGACTTTTTATAGAAAAATGTGTAATAAAAAATTATAAAAATTGATTTGTAAGGAAAAATTAGGATTGAGAGTTGTGCAGCCGTAATTGTTGACTTTTGGTGAATAGTGTTAACTTTTTAACTTTTTGAGTAACTTTTTGATTTTTTTGCAATATGCCAAACTTGGCCTTAATATTATTTTTTGAAAATTGGTGAGAGAGATTAGGATGGAGAGATTATGAAATATTTTTGTGATTAAATAAATAAATCAGTCAATAGTTTTTTTTTAAAAAAATCAATAATTTTAGAAAATTGATTAATTTATCCCATTAAGTGATTTAAAATTTTGATAGATATACATCAAAAAAATAGATAATTATATTACTAAATCATAATTCAAATTTAGATCTTATATTTTTTGAGTTCCATAGCTAAATTTTTATCTTCTTTATTTTTGTGTGTAACCATAGTATGTGGGAGAAATTGAAAAGAGTGTTGCAGTAATTATGAGAAAAGTCAAAAAGTCTTGTGGGTTGAGAGAAGTTAATAAATGCTGAGGTTAATTTTTTTAAAAAAAATAAAAAATTAGAAAATTAGGATTGATATATTGAAATTTCCACAAACCTTGGGGGTTAAAAACCCTCTTTTATTTAATATATAGTATAGATAGATTGATGGGTTCATGATTTATTACTCAGATGGTTTGTCTCGTAGAACATAATTTTATTGCAACCATGATATTTTAGCATATTTTGTGCCATGCTTAGGGTCTCAGTACGCATTTTATAATTAATTTAAACAAATGATGTATTCTAATTAAAGTCTATAAAATTTTAAATAGGGTCTATAGTATTGTTTTAATCAATCATAGAATTTTTTGTTCACACACTTTTATCAATTGTGTAAACAAATAGTTTTCCTTATTCAAGATATAAAATTCCATTTAAAAATGCTTTTGAGTATTGTTAGAAATATAAATTTTTTTATTAAATTTTCTAAATCCGTATGAGTGTTTGACAAAGAATTTGAGGCCTTAGCATTTTTTGAATGCTTTTTGGATAGATTTCAAGTTCTTTCAATTAAACCTCTCTTCTTTAAATAATCAAAGCTAATTTATTTTGATAAGAATTATAGCACATTAGTAATAAAAAATTAAAAATAATAATAATCTGTGAAATTGGTCTTTTCAAAAGCGTATGGGGTACACACTTGTACCATAGCATGACCCTTGATATATAACAAAGATGAGACTCTTCAAATCGTGTCAATTTCATTAGAATGCAGGAGAAAAGAAGTCAGACACTACCTAGGTACATTTCAAGCTCATTGAATTGGATCAGTATTATATTACTTATAAATCACTGAGCCCAACAACATACCCAACCATAAGCATTTATATATAAAAAAAATATTGAAGATTTTAAAAGTTTTATTAAATTTTTTATTAAATGTCTCAGATGGAGTGAGATCCACATGGTACCTACATGATTTGGGTCTCATACCCATATAAAACATTTAATAAAAATTTTAGTAAAACTTTTAAATTTTATAATATTACTTTTTATATACACCCTACCAATGAAATAAGAAAACTTTTGGAATTTGTAACATTACTCTTTATAATAAAATAAGAAAAAATGACAACATGACACTTGGACAAATAGTCAACTCTCAATTTTAATTTTTTTTTTAATAGGAGATATCTACAAATTTCATGGGTTTATGTTAAATTGCACTACATTTATACAATACATTATAACATGCATACAAAAAATTCATACAAATATAAAAAAATAAAAAAATAAAAAACGAAGATAAATGCAAATAATAAATATATAAAAAAAAAAAAAGACATACATCAATAATATAATAGATTTAGGATGAGTTTGGAACAAAAAATTGAGGAGAAATTTGTGGAGGCAAAAGAAAAAAAGAAAAAAAAAAAATGAGCCAAATATACAAGCTAAATTTTATTCACCTTTCCTTTCCTTTCATTTTTCTTTCTTTCTTATATATATATATATAAGTTTTTAATCCAAACACAATATTAAGCTTTCGTTTGGGATGTGAGTTAGCCTTTTGACTTTTTGGTCTGGGGTTAAAAAGTCTCGTTTGTAATAAATTTTTTAGTTTTTTTAATTTTTGTGAGAAAGAAAATGAAATGATTATAATTTGAATGTGATATTTTATTTTATTAATTAAAAAATCCTATTTTTAGCCCAAACATGGCATGCCAAACAAAGCCTAATGAAACTTTTGCTCACAAATTGTGTACATGGACTCTTGATCAAGAGACCATGTCCATTGGTTGAGTCAACTCTTATTAGTTGGAAACTCCCCAGTACTACACATTGCAAATCTGTTCATCCATATCTTGTAGGTTTTGAGGCTCAACAAGGGTAGAAATTGATAATACTAATACATTACAGATTATATATATATAATTATTATAATTTGATTAAGCTACGTCATGGCTTGACACGTGTTCGTCATTCAGTGCTTCTTCTAGAATACTTTCCTTACCAAGTTTCCCTTCCATTTATTTATTTATTTATTTATTTTTTCTAATTTAAATTAAACTTCTCAGTTCAAGACATTCCCTCACTCAACATCTGGAAAAGTGAGAGCAGAGATGGTGGTGGTGATGAAGCCAATTGAGGAAGTGTTTGAGTCCAAGACAGAACCAAGGTTCAAACCCAAGAAAGGAAGTGTAATTCCTGCAAAGAGGAGGCTGGTGAAGACCATGATGTTTAATTGCATAGTTGAATCCATTGCTTCTCTCTTCTGTTTTCGCTCTCACAACAACAATGGTAGCTGCCCAGAGATTGTCTCACCAATCAATACGTCAAATTCAATGATCGACAAGAAGACAAAAAAGGAAACTTCCATACCCCTGAATTTCTTTACACTGATTTAAAATATTTTTAATTTTATTTTCATCTATTGGTGTTGCAGGCAACATTTTCACAGATCATTAGTGTATTTTGTTATTTTATATGTCATACTCTTTTGTTATTTGTATGGATTTTTAATTCACAGCAATATAACTACAACTTCTGTAGAAAAGATGAATGACAGGAAGAAATCAATAAAGTGATGGATACCCAGAAAGTCAATATTCTGAATCCTCTGTTTGATTCTCAGAGGGAATGATAATGCAAAGCTTGTTTTTGTTTTTGTCTCCTGCAACCAAACAGAAGAAAAGACACGCGAATTTAAATTCCCATCAAGCCCAACACTGGCGAAATTCAAAGCAAATGATGAACCCCTTTGAATTGAGACTTGTATAAAATCATTTGGAACTTTTGGCTGTGACAAAAGCTTTACCCTTTTTCTTTTGTTTTCTTTTTGTAGATTCATTTCTCATCATTGCTTTGACAGTCTCATAGAGTGTCTTCTTTTTTTTTCTTTTTTCTTTTTCGAGAAAAAGGCCGTCTCATAAAGTTTGGAAAAAAGAATTAATTCATCAAATTCAAGGCAAATGATCATTGAACTCATTGAATTACTAGGTTCAAAATTTGGAGAGAGAGAGAGAGAGAGAGAGAGAGAATTAGCAATACTAAAAAGGGAAAAACGGGGGAGCTCGAATTTGGGGGAGCCCGAATCTCCCTAATTGTCAAATTTGGCAAACTGTTTTTTTTTTTGATTTTCTATTTTCTTTTCTTTTTTTCTTTTTTTTTACTTGAAAGGGAAATTCGGGGGTTTCGGGGGAACCCCCCTCGAGCTACCAATCAATTCTCTACTAAAAAATGGTCAGCATTTGCAAATTCTTATATTAATTTGGCAAAATAGAACAGATTTATACAAATTGTGACTTCTTGCTTTTACAAGCATGTCTTCCCATTTCACAGTTCCATCATTTGTTGATTTATTTATTTACCTATTTTTGTTAATCCACCTTTGTACTTTTTATTTTTATTTTTGCAATCCCTTATCTAGATATTGATAATTTTAGAATTTTGAGGTTGTCATTACTATGCCTATTTTTATGATTAGTCCTTGGTCAAACAAAGCCATTAGTATTAATAAAAGCAAATTGGCAACCAACAACCTTGAAAGAGAGACTCACTGGACAGCCACAATTTCTATAACACGTGAGAAATTAAGATTGCCCACTATTATTATGATATGTCCTTTGGTTATAAAATTTGCACCTTATTTGAAAGTTAAGAGATTGAATTTCACCACTTGCATATGAGATTTATTTTGTATATTTATTTGAGATTTTTCACTTTTAAATTTGGATAATTTTGTTTTGTTTTATTTTTTTATTTGTGTTTTCTCGTATTGATTCTATGTTATATTTGTTTTTGTTATTATAATTAAAACCATTGTCCTTAATTATAATATAATATATAAGGAGTGAAGCGATTTGCATGACGTCTCAAGCTCTCATAGAAAGTCACTCTATTACTTTATTATTTAAAATAAAGAACAAAAAATAAAACTAGCATCAAGATATTAGAAAGATTATGTCACATTCACAAAATATATATATATAGCCTATGTTTGGAAAGTGAGTTTTGTAACTTTTTTTGCTAAAATAGTCACAAAAAATAAAATAGGCTTTTTAACTCATTTAGACAAAACATCACATCCAACCCATAATCATTATATTCTTTCTCTCACAAAGAAATTAAAAAAGCCAAAAAAACCAAAAGCCTTTCTCAAATCTAACTTTTTAGTCCCAAATTAAAATAGCCAAAAAAGTCAAAAAACTAATCCACTTCTCAAACAAAATCTATATATATATATGTATGTATGTATGTATGTTACAAAGAAATGTTACTCTTGCACTTAAAATACAATCTCACTTATGTCCTATGATGTTTACATACACACATATATATCTCTCTCTCTCTCTCTCTATATATATATATATATAAAAGAAGTTCTATCCTGGTTGGTCTTTTTATTGGGTTTTTTTTGGTCTTTTTATTTGAAATAATTTACTAACAATGACTTATATATTAAGTTAAGATTTTTTTTATTATTTATAATTATGTAAACATTCTTAGTTAATTATGAAATATAAATATTTTATTTTTTAATAAATTACAAATACACTCATAAGGTCTGTTTAAAATATAAATTGGTCTTATAATACTAGAAATTACAACTATCATTTGTTATAAATTTTAATTTAACACAATAATCAGGAGAAAAAAAACTATTCTCCTATGAAATAATAAATTATCAAAATTGTTTATTGAAAAATATTTCTCATATAATTAAAAACTATTAATTGACTTAATGTTTTATTTATTAGCAAAATTGTTAATTAAAAAATATTTTCAATTTCATTAAAAGTAGTTAGTTTACTTCATGGTTTACTTATTAATAAAATTGATTATTTGTTATGTGAGTATGATTTATTTATTAATAAAATTGGTCATTTGTATATATATATATTCTTTAGCTTCTTTATTAGTTCAATGAATTATCTTAGTAATTTTTTTTTAGATAGGGGAATTATCTTAATATTTGTTTTATATTTATCTGTTGAGAAAAGTTACACACCATAATTTATTTATTTTTTGTACATTCGGAAGAAATGTTTAAAACTCATAAATTCATCCAAAATAATATGGTAATAGAATTGGAATCTACATCATTGAATGTATAACAAATTAAAAAAATGATACATATCATACCACATAATTATAAATTGAATTGTGTGAGTTTTTCGAGGTCTCAAACATTTTCTAACAATGTGATGAGGGAGTTGGTTTTATGTCATTGGATGTGTAACAAATTATAAAATTTAATAGAAAAAATAAAACTCCTAATTATTCTTCTATACAATAATAAAATTACTAGAATTGTTAATTAAAATATATTTATGATATCATTAAAAACTATGAACTGTCTTATTGGTTAATTAATCAAATTAGTCATTTGTTATGCGATTAAAAATTTAACAAGGTGACATATAAGTTTTAAAATCATAAGTCACAATTAATAAAAATTGAATGATTATTCAATAATTTTTAAATAAAATGACCATTTCCCCATAATAGTGAATAATAATATATTTTTAATACATTTTTCATCATATGTGAGAATTAATATTTTGATTAGACACACAAACAAGTACAACCAAGTATTCGGCTTCTCATTACAAGAATCCCAATTCAACGCATAATTAGACACACAAACAAGTACAACCCCATCGCCCCTAAAGGACTCGATTCACACAATGTCATTCACTCGATTAACAGCTTAGCTCTGAGATTAAAAATTGTGAATAGTAAAATATGTGATACGTATGTACACTAAATATAATAAAAATTGTATATAATAATATAATATGAAATGAATATTGAGAACTAATAACTACCTAAATCAAATCAAGTTTTAAGTTCCGTTAAATGAGGTCGGCTATATGAATCCTCCTCCACACGGCTCTATTAAAGGTCATTTCATGAGTCAAATTAAGTAAATCCATATCTCTACTTATAATACTAGCCAACGTTAATTTAGGCCCATCTGGTCCCCTGACATTTCCATCTACCATCACTACATCGCATATCTTCACGATTGTCTCTATTGGTCTCCGTTGAATATGACCATCTCAATCGATTCTCTCTCAACTTATCTTTTATCGGTGCTACTCCTATCCATTTCTGAATACACTCATTCCTAATTCTGTTTTGTCTAGTTTAGCCACATATTTACCTTAGCATCCTCATCTCAGCAACACGCATCTTATCGACATGTTGTTTCTTGGGATTGGTTTGGGGTGTTCTAAAAAAGTGCACTTTTTATCTTTTTACGAAAAAATGTGTAGAAAAGTAAAGAGGTGATGTGATGGAAAAAAGATAAAAAGATAAAAAGATGGATTATATAGTGCATACCAAACCAACCCTTGGTTGCCCAACACTCCATCCCACACAACATCGCTGGTCTAATAGTCGTTATCTAAAACTTACTTTTTAGTCTAATGGGTATTCGTTTATCGCATAGTACCCCAGACGCACTTCTTCACTTAAGCCATCCCGTCTTAAACCTATAAGCTACATTCGCATCAATCTCCCCCGCCGTTGTGATAATCGACCATAAATAACGAAAATATTTACTCTTAAGCAGTTTTTGGTTCTCAATCTTCACTTCTCCTCTTCTTTCATTGTTCTTGTTACTAAATTTACATTTCATGTACTCTGTCTTAATTCTGCTTATCCGGAATCCTTTAGATTCAAGTGTTTTTCTCTAGATATCTAACTTTGTGTTAACTCTTTCTCTAGTCTTATTTACTAACACGATATCATTTGCAAAAAGTATACACCATGGCACGTCATCTTGAATATTTCTCGTCAACTCATCCATAACTAATGCAAAAAGATAAGGATTTAAGGTAGATCCTTGGTGTAACCCTACAGTGATAGGAAATTCATTTGTCTCTCCAGCAAGCAATCTAATAGTGGTCACAACTCTTTCATACATATTCCTAATCACATCAATGTAACCTTTTGTTACCCATTTCTTTTCTAATACCCACCATATTATATCCCGATGCACTCTATCATATACTTTTTCAAGATCGATAAACACCATATGACTATCTCTTTTCTTTTCTCTATACTTTCTATTACTCTCTTCAACAGATAGATCGCTTCCATTGTTGACCTTGCATAAATTCAAATTGATTCTCTGACACTTCTGTTATATCTCGCAATCGGCGTTCTATCACCCTCTCCCGCACTTTCATTATATAGCACATTAGCTTGATTCCTCTATAGTTGTTGTAATTCTGGACATCTCCTTTACTCTTATAGATTGGGACTAAAATACTCTTCCTTCACTCATCTGGTATGTTTCTAGTCAATAAAATTTTGCTAAACAACCTATTTAGCTAAGCAATCCCTTTTTAACCCAAACACTTCTAAGCTTCAATAGGGATATCATTGGGTCTTAAAGCCTTATTTGATTTCATCTTCTTAAGTACACTCTCCACTTCAAAGTTCTTAACCATGCGATAGAACTTATAGTCTTGGTTTATCGTATTACTAGCTACTTCTTCCCCTATTGACATAGCTCTATGTTCCTCATTTAATAGTTTCTCAAAATAATTATTCCATCTCTCCTTAATCTCTTCATCCTTCACCAATACCTTAGAATCCTCACTCTTGATGCACTTAACTTGATTAAAATCTCTTATTTTCCTCTCCTGCATTTTAGCAAGTTTGTATACCCTCTTCTCTCTCTTTATCTCTCTCTCTCTCTCTCTAGTCTAGTGTAAAGGTCATCATAAGTTTTCAACTTAGCCTCTCACACTACTTTCTTGACCTCCTTATTAGTTAATCTACAGCTCTTAAGGTTTTCCTCAGCTCTATCCTTCTATCACTTTTTAAAGTACTTTTTTTTTTTTCCTTAACGACCGTTTGAACCTCTTCCCTCTACCACCAAGTTTTGCTAGAGCTGGGTCCCGGTCCTTTTGACTTTTCAAGTACTTCTCTTGAGATTCTCCTCATACAATTGGCCATCGAGTTCCACATAGTGTTAGCATCATCTTCCAAGTCCCAAGCACCTTCCTTATCTATTTTATTCTTAAATATTTCTAATTTATCCCCTTTGAGGTCCCACCATGCCTACCATCCTTTCTAGCTTGGTATTGCCCTTTAAAACATAAATCTAGTACCAAAATTCTATGTTGAGAAGCTAGGCTTTCTCTAGGAATCACCTTACAATCACTGCATTTTAGGCGGTCCACTTTTCTCACTAAAAAGTAATTTATTTGGCTCTTAACTGACTCACTCTTAAATGTTATCAAATGCTCATCCCTCTTCTTATATATAATATTGGCTACCATCAAGTCAAAAGCCACTACCTAAGAGTGAATATTTTCATTATTTATGATCGATTATCACAACGGCTGAGAAGATTAGAATAGATATGGGCCATAGAATTAAGGCGGCGAGATGGTTTAAGTAGATGAGTGTATCTAGAATACTGTGCGATAAATGAATATCTACTAGATTAAAAGGAAAGTTTTATAGAATGGTTATTAGACCAGCGATGTTGTATGTAGCTAAATGTTGGACACTTAAGAAACAACATATAGATAATACAAGTGTTACTGAAATGAGGATCCTAAGGTCAGTGTATGGCAAGATTAGAAAAAACAGAATTAGAAATGAATCTACTCGTGAATAAGTAGAAGTAGCACCAATAGAAGATAAACTGAGAGAGAATAGATTGAGATCGTTTGGTCATAAACAATGGAGACCAGTAGATGCAGTAGTGAAGAGACGCGATACAGTGACGCTAGATGAAAGTGTTAGAAGAAGGAACATACCTAAACTGGTGTGGGATAATATAGTAAATAGAGATATGAATCTTTTTATTTTGACTAACTAAATGGCTTATGATAAAGTCGAGTGGAAAAAACAAATTTATATAATTAATCTCATTTGATGAGATTTAAGTTTTGATTTAATTTAGTTTGAATTTTAGTATAGTATGAATATATTATATATTCCATAATATGAATGTGGAAAATTGGAGGCTTCAATGCTGCGAAGTGAGGGTCACAGCGTGGCCCAAAGTCCACTTACGTTTTGAGAAGAACAATGACCAACTAGTGTGACTGAGCCATCAAAAAGAAAAGTAAAGGTTATTCAGACAAGACCAAAGAAAAATTCTCAAAAGTTTTTTCTTTTTTTTTTTTAATCGAAATGTTACCAAAGAAAGAATCTAAGTGGTATACAATTAAAAAAAAAAAATTAAAAAAAAAACAGAGGAAAGAAAATATCTGGGTAGTATTTCTTAAGGTTCCTCCTTTAAACCCCACCTTCATTCGTCATCACATAATATGGTCCAACCATGTCTCACACTCCAATTAATGTGGCTACGTGGTCCATTATTCATTGACTTACATTTATTTTGAGGGCAATCTTTACTTAAGTGTATATTATATGTATTTGTATAAATTTTTAAAAATATTTTTTATTTAATTTTTGAAAAATTATAGATGCATGATGTGGAAATTCTTGGTAAAGAAAAAAAAGCAAATAAATAATTATAGATACTATAACACGGTCCAGCTTTTTGTATGACTTTTTTTAAAATTTTTATTTCTAGATACAAATACAATAGAATCTACCATATTTGATATACTTGAAACTTATTAGTATGCCTCTGGTGATTAAATAAATAATAAATAAATAAAAAAGAAAAAGAAATGGTAAAAATCAATTTATGGATAATATTTTCACATATTAGTAATCCTCTAATATTTTCATTCATGCGGCTAGTTGATGAGCAAGGGTTGTGGGAGAAAAATTCAAATCTTTTAAGCTGTGTTAAAATTATGAATTTTGATAAAAAAAAAAATTTTTTTTAAAAGTGAATAAAATGTAAATAAAATAGAAGTTAATTTTTATTTTTCTCTTACTTTTCAAGGATTCATTTTTTTCAAATATATTATTCAAATACATCGTAAATAAACAACAGTTGCACTATATATAGCTAGCAAAGTTATTCGGGAAATGCACCAGTGTGCAGTGTATGAAACTCTAGACAAAATTATGTAAATTTTTACGAATTTACGTAAGTGATAACACAAAAATGCATAAGTTGAATACAAATTTGCATAAGTTCATGAAAACTTATATGATTATGTGAATTTGTGTTAAATTTACGTATTTTTATGAGATTATTTATATAAATTTGTAAAGACTTATATAATTTTGTATAGGATTGAATCACTCCAACTTATAAGCAGGGCCGGTCTGAATTTTATAGGGTCCTAAGCGAAGTTTTAAGAGGAGCCCTTATACATATTTATCAAAAATTTTGAGTAATATAATATATAGCAAAAATGCATAAGTTATTATTTACGAGTATCAATACTAAAATTTACTTAAATGGATTAAGATAGGAAAAAATATTACAATAATTCAAAATGGCAGGCTTCAGATCACCTACTTGATTTGAAAATAGTTTTTTTCTTTTTACTTTTTTTTTTTTTTTCAATTGGGCTAACTTTTTTTTATTTTTTTTTAATGTTGACCTATAACATGTTTGTGTTTGAGCATTTTTTTAGTAGGCCTTTTTGTTTTGGAGGCCTCTAACAATAATTGGGCATTTTTTAAAACACTTTGCTTGGTTTGAATTTTTTAAAAATATTGTTCAGAAAATTCTGTTTTCTTGTTTTTTGTATTTTTTTTTTTTGTTTTTACTGAATTTTTTTTAATATTTTAAGTAATTTTTAAAATTTTTAGACACAGCTAACATAAATACACTTAAAAAGTATAATTTTTGTAAAAAGAATCTTTAAAAAATTCACTAAATACCGAAAATACAAAAAAAAAAAATGAAAATTTAGTACATTTTTCATATTTTTTTGTATTTATTAATTTTTTAAAATATTTGTTCACAAATATTTTATTTTTTAGACATCTAAATAAGATGTATCTAAAACAAAATGCTTAAAATTTTTAAAAATATTCAACAAAAAAAAATACAAAAAAAAAAAATCAATTTACAAAAAACTTAATTCTGAAAACTTAAACCAAACACACTAATATAAAGAATTTTCAAAATTTGGAACCCTATTTTAGGCCAAAATTTGGGCACCCTAAGCGCAGGTCTTACTTCCCTAGACTCCATTGGGGTAGGGTCTATGTCTTGGTGACTGCTAATTTTTTTTTTAAAATTTAAATTAAAAAATTTAAAATAAGTGGACGGTGAACACTAGTCCAACTGCCTAGAAGCATAAGTTACGTGGACAGGAGGTTTAAAATTAGTCAATTTGGCACGCTGAAGGGGTTGTGGAATCATGGCCAAGGCTGAGCATAGGGTGGTCATTTCCCCCCTTCTTGCTTTGCCTGCGTATTCGCTCTGTTTCGCTTGAATTTTTCCAACCCGAATGAGAAAGTGGAGTGAGGATGAACTATATTTTTCCCATCCTATTCTAACTTGCCTCCGCCTCATTTATATTTACTAAATATATTTAGGGCAAATTACAAACACCCCCCTCGAGGTTTGATAAAAATACAAACACCCCCCTCGAGGTTTGAGAAATTACAAATTGCCCCCTGAGAGTCAAATTTTCATAACAAATTAAGAAAAATTAGGGAGGAATCTGTATGAAAATAAAAACCTCAGGGGGCAATTTGTTATGGAAATATAAACCTCAGGGGGTGGGATGTAATTTCTCAAACCTCATGGGGGAATTTGTATTTTCACCAAACCTCGAGGGGGTGTTTGTAATTTACCCATATATTTATACATATATAGGACCTGTTTAGTAAGACTTATTTTCAGCTTATTTTAGTTTTTACCTTAATTTAAGTTATTTTGATGTGTTTGGTTCAGCTTAACAATACAACTTATAGCTTTTCGTAAGTCAAAAATCAACTTATTCTTTAAGTGGAGGAGGAGAAGCTTAATTTATAAGTCAAAAATCAGTTTATAATACTAACACATAATACTGATTTAATTTATAAGTCAAAAATCAGCTTGAATTTATAAGCTGTTAAGGTAAAAGTTATAATGATTTTCCCACAGTTCTATCAAACGGGGCCATAATACTAACACATATATCATTTAATTTTTTCTAATATGATAAAATTAAAATTCAAAATATTACATGCATTCATTCTCATTTATTAATCATTTTATGTCTTTTAACTTTCAAAACATTACACCTCTTGATATTTGCTTAAAATATAAATTATCGGCTGTGATTCTAGAAGTTATATCACACTTCTTGAAATTTTTAATTTCATAACAAATGACCCATTTTATTAATAAATTATTAAATCAATTAACAATTTTTAATGATGTTAAAATATATTTCAATTAATAATTTAAATAATTTTATTATTATATAGGAGAACAGTTAAAATTTTTATTTTTTAAACTAATTCTATTAAATAAAAAATTACGATTACAAGATATTTATAATTTTTAAATCATAACAATAATATGTATTTTAAATAAATCTACCTACAATTAACATGCCCGCCGTTGCCAACAACTTGATTTGTCCTGCCCGATATGTATTCCAAGACAATATACATCGGGAGAGAGTGAGGGACTTTGGTCCACCGACTGAGAATTACTAGGAAGAGGTGATGCGACTTAGCTAAA
The DNA here is from genome assembly GCA_025200525.1 of Camellia lanceoleosa. Lineage (NCBI taxonomy): Eukaryota > Viridiplantae > Streptophyta > Magnoliopsida > Ericales > Theaceae > Camellia > Camellia lanceoleosa. Next base: position 137,879,295 of record CM045761.1, on the reverse strand, counting down.
TTTGATGCGGTAAAGATGAAAAATTATGATATTAGCCTGTTCTATATCTTAGGTGATATATTTATTTTTATAATTCTATTGGTTATATATATTCATTATTTCTTTTTTTTTTCTCAAAAATGTTTGGGACCCTCGTAACTCTCAAAATGATGTGGATCAATTATATGTTTTTGCTCTTTTTTTTTAACCAATCACAGAAGAATAGGGATTGTGTTTTTTTAGAAGTATGTAGCATTATTATTTTTTTTCTTATGTATTATATAAAGCAATTAATAGAGTTGGTAAGACACAACTTAATTAAAATTTCTAAAAGATAAAATAATTTCTCGGTAGAGAGAGAGAGAGAGAGATAGAGCGCAAGCGAGCTAGCTGGTTGGGTCACATTATAGCATAACCAAGCAAGATTGATATGGATGACAATCATCATTCAAAAGATTCGACCAAGCTCGCACCCTTTTGCTCGTTTTTGTCCTGAGATGGTGACCCTGGACCCTACCTCTTTCTCAATTCGCCACCCCCTCCTCCCTTTCTACTAGCTTTTAATGTCCACATTTTGCCTTTTGGGTCTCCAAACACCCCCCCCCCTCTCAAATCTCATACCATACCACTTTGGATTTGCAATTTTAAAGAGAAGATTTGGGTGAACCCAGGGGAGGGGGTGGTCTGAGGCAACACTCGAGCCGAAGTCATGGCCGTGAACCCACACCCAAGGGAGCGGTTCAAACCAAGACCAAGCTGAGCTTCAAATCCAAGATTGCTATTGAGAGCTTGATTCCACTAGAGATGAGGATAGTGAAGCATAAATATGATGTTTGAGTGGATAGTCCAAGCCATCGCTTCTTGTTTCCATTCCGTCACCACCAACCATACTTGCAACAACAAGAAGAAGAAAATCTTTCTAGCTTAGTATGGCCATCATGCTCGATCCAATTACTAATTGAGAGGGTAATTTGTGTGAAACTTGGGCCGAGCTAAGATCGGTTGAAAAGTGGACCGAGTTATGGGCCGAGGTGATCCCTTGCATAGCTCAGTCCTTGATCCTTTCGGTTTGGTCAGAGAGGTCTGCCATTAGCTTGGTCAAGGTGCTCTGGACCGAGGTATAGCGGAAGAAGAACCGAGCTAGAGCATGCCCAAGGTGTCACCGAGCTAGGTGAGCACAGTGAAAATTAGTTTAAGGCAAGCCTGTGCTAGCTCGGTTGTGTTACTATCAAGACCATGGTTGGGGCATCTCACTTGGTTAAGCAATAAGGAAGGAGTAAAAAGATAAGCATTATCTTTTTGACTCCTAGGAGGACTCCGCTAAGGAGAACAGAGTCCTACTATGATTGTGCAGAACATTTCACTTGGTTGGTAGTGAGTAGGGTGTGTGATTCTAAGAAGATTTTTATAATGAGAATTGGAATCCTACTAAGATTATGGCAGACAGAATCTATAAAAACTCATAACAGGACCTATATACAGGTATCACAATTCTTACTCTAGAATACACAGAGTTTTTGTGTCTACTGTCTATTTGCTGATTTAGGCATCGGAAAGGTTTCCGACACACACCCGCCGGCTAGCTCATGTTTGTGTTTGTAGGTATTCAAGCGACGACGTTTGGAGAAATATAAACTTGATCAACAGAATTATATGAGAAAATTATTTGTTAAAGCTTTTTATTATAATCAACAATATTTTCTTCGATCTAGCCATCACGGCATTGCTACCAAAAACTCTAGCAACACAGAAAAAGTACACGAAAAAACTTTGTCATCGCAAAGCTTCATTGTTGTTATCATTGTTACTAGTAGCATATTGTTGTTACTTGTTCATGGTCAAATAAGTGAAATGATATTTAGGGTTGGTTTGGGATGTTCTAAAAAAGTTTACTTTTTGACTTATTGGCTTATATGGGTTGAGTTTGGGTTGGGTTTGATGTGATGTGTTAGAGAGGTGATGTGATTTAAATAAGATGATATGACTTAAATAGGATAGTGACTTTTTGACTTTTTGTATTATTTAGTAGATGCCAAACTTGATCTAGTTTTAATTGATTATAAAGTCTGATACTATTCTAGTGTTGGATCATGCATGTCACTTTCTTTGATTCTATTTTGGCTGATTTGAGTGATGTGTGGGTGGATATATGTATGCCAAGGTTTGACTGAGAGATGAATGTCTAATCCAAAAAAGGTTGGGTGAAGAAAAGGAAAGCGAATCAAATTGAGGGGGCTTGATTTTCTATTCAATTTAAATTGACCACACAGCCAAAAAAAATTCCTGTGGAGGCTTATCTTCTCAAGCCCGTTTTGGGGACTTGTAGCTCAGATAAGTTGGCAATTAATTAATCAACTTTGATTGGTAGCTCGAATTTTCTTTCCCCTAATCCCCCTAATTTCCTTTTTTGGAAAACTGTTTTTTTTTTTTTTTTTTACACTTGGCTTGCATTTTTTTTTTTTGCCAAAAATGGCATTTTCGGGCATTCGGGGGGCGGAGCTTTCGAGCTCCCGCTCTTTTCTCTTAATTAATCGGTGTGCATCCCACACTAATTTATGGAGTCGATTGACTTGTGATATTGTTGCACGAGGCAAAATTTAATTTTTGTTAAATGTTTTTCTTGAGAAATAGAGGAAAGAGAGTATAAAAGACATTTTCAAACTCAATTGAATGTGGTCTGGCTTAGAATATGTTCCATTTATCTTTCTGTTCCCATGCCTTTGTCAATTTACAATGCCAATTTTTGCATACAGCAAGTCAATAAGGAGAATTGGTAGTTTTAGTGTTGAATAAATTTAATTCCTTCCCTTATGAAAAAAAAAATTAAGAAATTTAAATAAGTTTAGAATGGTTAAATACAGATTAGTCGACTCCTGTTCCCATGCTACTGGATAAAAATAGGCCCAAAAAAAAAAATTTAACTAGAGAAATGTTTAAGAAAGAAAAAAGAAAAACATTAATTAAGTAATTCAGTACTCCAGAAATGTTGAAGTTTTTTTTTATTATTTATTTTTTATATAAAATAGCAGTTCTCATAGCCTACAATGCCTAACTCCAATAATTTTTTATTAGATTTAGAAAATATTTTTATAATAATGCTACAAGTAATCACATTTCTCATTGCATAAACTCTAGTGGGTAGTAGAATGTAATTTGAGCTTACTTTGGGTAACAATTGTGATGGCATTAGATGGAATTAAGAGGAGGTCCTTCTACACTAAAATGAAAAAATACATAAACAAAAAGATTTGACCAATTTTAAAACAAGCTCATTAAAAAAAAGTCTTTTCTTAGTTTTTTTTTTTTTTTTTTTTTTATGACTTTTTTCTTTTATTTTTGTATTTAGTTTACATTTTTCAAAATTTTAACAATTTTTTGCCCTTTTAGTGTAGCATTAAAAGGTAAAATATTCAGTAAATCTAAAACAAAAATTTTAAAAAAACAAAAATTTGTTTAAAATACATTTGTAAAAGGGACTTTAATTGCTATTCGAATTTATCATCGAAGGCCTGTATCGCTTTAGCTCGTACTAAACTCTATTCTGTGGCACCAAGGATCCTCTAGAGTGAATTTCCCTAGAGTGATCCCTAAAGTGCAGATCTAACGCACAAAATTGAAGTTTGAATTATTTTTTATTTTTTATTTTTTAAATTATATAGATGGTGTATAGATGGTGGCTTTTGTGCCGTTGGATCTGCACTTTAGGAATCACTCTAGGAAAATTCACTCTAGAGGATCCTCGGCCTTTATGCAAGTTCGGAGTTAATAAATAAATAGATAAAATAAAATAAAGAATGGTAGTTCCTATTTAAGTCCTCTAATATATGTCAATATTTTAGAGAAAAATTACTCATAAATTCTATTTATGGAAATGTTAGTCCATCATGTTTTTTTATGAACCAAATAGTCATTTTTATTTATAATATATATTATTGATTTGATTTAGTAATATTTGAGTTTACTTGTTTGCCCCTTATTGTGATTATGTTTTGGATTGTTTTTTTTTGGGATTGAGTGTATAAATAAGGGATGGTTTAACATTTTTATTTTTTTTTAGGGATTTTGTGGAGTGATTGTGGAAATTATTGATGTTACCTACTCAGTGTTACATTATTGATGTTAAATCATTTGCGTTTTCCTAGGGAGGTGTGTGGATTGTAACATTCACATTTACCTACATAACATCAGCCCAGAGTCACATTGTCGTACCATTAAGCCTCCCACTAACAACATATAACATTAGAACCAAACACCAACCACATAATATAATATCGACACAGTCCGACAATCTCCAATAATTAACAACCACTACCCTTTACTACCACCAAACCCCACCAACACTTTCAGGCATATATCCTCCCACTAGCCCCCAACATTACAAAATAAACACTCAATCATATAAACATCAACTACAACACCATGTGTCTGTTACATTACATGCATACACAACATCACATTTGCAATCACTAGTAATCCCCACACCCGTGAAAATATTACAACATTAACCAATAAAACCATGTGTTTGTCACATTTCGAACATGCACAACATCACATTTGGAATCAATGGTAAACCCCAAACCTGCAACATGAACAAGATTACCTAAAACCCCACATGACACACCAATTAAACAAAAACCCATTTCAAGCATCAACCTTGATGTCGTATTGTTCCACAACTGGCCAAACTAACATCGAAGATACCCATACTTGTTGTCATTGCATTAACACACGATCAACAATGCCATCGACGGATTAATTTTAAATCGCCAACGTTGCGTCCTCAATGTTAATCGTACTCCAAGATGTCCCAGTGCTCATGCCGCTTCGCCTCTGTAAATTTGATAAAAGGGGTTTCCATGATTTTCTAGGGTTTTTTGGGAGTTTTGTAATGTTATTTAGGGAATAACAAATTCTGGGTGTAACATTCCCAAATCCAGCGTTCAACTCATACAAATTGAGGATCAACACTGCAACATCGTCAAGGAAACGTTGACGTTCCCATTTTTGAGCTTCTGTTTTGTTGGCAATGAAGGGAAAAGGAAAAAAATGCTATAGTATACTTTTGGACTTTTTGGTAACTATAACATTACCTAAACACCTAATATACCCCTCCAAACAGCCAATCCATGTGTTACATCCGTGGGCTCAAGTGTAATTAACATTGACATGGGACCAAGGAGTTAACAAAATAAATTACAGGACTAAATGGGTAAAACTATCTAAACTTGAGATTTATTGATGTTTTCCCCATATGTTAGGGGCATACAAATTTTTTAAAATCTTTTTTTTTTATAAAATAAAATATAGATATGAGATAAAATTGTTAGGTCTACCTTTTGTCTTATATTTATATCTTATTCTGTAAGAACTTCACGTGCATTTAGACTTTCTCAATGTATCATGAAAGGTTCGGAAAAGATTTGATAATGCCTACAATGAAGAAAGTCACTACTTACTAGTTTAATTCTATATGTTAGATGTAAGCAGGGAAATTTTATGGTACACATCCTTATAAGGGTATATATCATATGCATCTTGTAACGTATTTTTGTGATGTGTTATGTATTTTTATAGTAAATGTTACATATTTTTCTAGTAGAAATTATGATAATTTGTGGTTAAAAATTGAAGTTATGCATTTTTGTGGTAATATTACATATTTTGTGGTTACAAAATGTTTGAATAAAATAATGTGTAACATTACTATAAAAATACGTAACATTACCACAAAATACGTAATTTTATTTTTAAATCACAAATTTTTGTAATTACTACTAGAAAATATCTAATATTTAGCACACAAATACATAACATTTATCACAAAAATATGTAATAGGTGCATACACCATAGTGTTTCCATACATGGATACATACATATATATATATATATATATTATATTGTATAATATTTTCATATAAGATTTCATAATTATGTAAAAATAAAATTGAAATTAAAGAAAAAAATAAGAACATTTTCTCTTCTCATTCATGTGAGAGATTAAAAATATTTTTTAAAATAAACATGATTTTTTTTATTCAAACGAGGATATGGATACTCTAGAATAATTTTTTTATAGAGTGATCCTAAAATGATATATTGTATTATTGAGATTTAATTTTCAAATAAAACAAATCACTTTAAGATGTGAATATTAAATCTTAGTTATACAATATACTATTTTAATGTTAGTTTTAAAAAAATTCAGTGGTCCGTCAGTTTTGTCATATCACATCTACTAGATACAGTAACGCAATCTAAATCTTAGTCGTGTGGAGAAAAACTAATCGTCGTCGTCGTCGACGTCATCAAAATTGTCCAAGAGCTTTACGAGCTTAAAACTTGTAATCTTTGAATAACGGAAAAAAAATATACGGTTAAATTCATTTTACCTATTGTGGTTGAGGGTTTGAAACACTATAATATATATTAAGAAAAATATTGCTTCTAATGAGAGCCTTAAAACCCTCATACTATTTTTTTAAAATTCTTATTTTTTAAATAATTAAAAAATATTTTATTAGCTAACTTTTATTGAATTATTAAAAAAACATCTTATTATATCTTAATTTACACATTTTAAAAGGAAAGTTAATTAATCTATTTAGAAATTTGAAAAGAAAAATTAACTTATTTGTTTTAAAATTAAAAAAAAAAAACTTCTAACTTTTATTGAATCATTTAAGAAAAATCTTATTATACCTTGATTTATGAATTTTAAAAAGAATGTTAATTAATCCATTTACAAATATAATTTCAAAATTTGCAAAGGAAAATTAACTAATCAGTTTTAAAAAAAAAATTAAAAACAATTATAGCTTTTATTGAATCATTAACAAAAAAAAATATTATGTGTTGATTTACACATTTTAAAAAGAAAGTTAATTAATACATTTAACAATTTAAATTTAGATTTTTATACCACTAAAATATATGAATTAATTTACATATTCCATAGTTTATTTCTCTTGATGTTTAATTTTTAAAATATATTTTAAAAAAAATTATTGGCTAACTTCTATTCCCTTATAATGTGATTGATGATCTATTTTAAGAACTTGCTTCTCCCACAAAATATGATATAGGTTTTTGGGCAAACTTCACTTTTATCCCCCAGTAGTTTGAGCCGGGCGCGGATTATCCCCCTAATATTCGGAAATCACCACATAACCTCCACGTGGTTTGTAAACCAAAACTCATCGTCCACTTTTCTATCCAAATTAATAGACTGTGAGATTCACATGCCCATGAAGAGAGTAAGCAATATTTTATGACCAAAATACCCCTTACACATCTTTGAATTTACAAAAGGTTGTCATTCTTCTTCCTCCTCCTCTCTCACAGAATGAACAAACACATCTCTGATCAATTGCCCTTGCAAGAATTATAATTTAGTTGTTGATCATGTGTACATATATATATACACACACACATACACACACATATATATATATATATATATTTGTATACATATACAAATCCAAATCCATTTTCCTGAAACTTATTTTTTTTGATCATGTGTACATATATATATATATAAAACACATTTCTTTGTTTCTTCAATCATATATACAAATTCTCATATACACAAACAGTGTTTAGCTTTCTCTCTCTCTTATATCTTTATGTTAAAAGAAAATCCTTCATTTTTTTATTTTATTTTATTTTTTTTTTGATTGAAGAGAACTAAAATTCTTCAATTTCAAGTCATGATTCAAAGTTCACCACTAATTCCCTTTGATATTTTTCAATCTCAACCCCCAGATCTCTTCTCAAATCTCACCTAGGGCTTTTCATCTCCAATCCAATAAGGTTCGCTTTCAATTCCATCTTCTCCATCCAATCATTGCCAACATCTCATTCCATTTCTTGATTTCACGATCTAACGATTCCGAGCTGAGCAAAGATGTCTTTAAGCTTGTTGACTATTGGGATCAAAGAGCCACCAAGCAAAACAACATTTGAAGATTGAGCAGGACAGGAGGGGTGAGTCGAGTCCACTAGTTCGTCGGCCATGGAAGATCTCAGGACTGATGTGTAGAAAGAGAGATAGTAGTGGAATTTGGAGTTGTAGAAATCGGTACAAACCCTAGAGTTGTGTTGTGTGTGGCAGTAGAGAAGAAAGAGAGTTTTAAATTGGTTTGCTCTCTCATACCGCCTAAGTAAGAGGCGAGAGGAAGAGAGATCGAGATGAGTAAGGAAGAAGGTTGATATTTTTTCGATTTTAGATTCGAAATGGTGTTGTTCAATCTTTTGATTGTTGCTTGATTTGTTTTCCTTTTAATTTGGATTCTAAATTTAACCCTTGTTATGTACTGTCAGTTTGATTAAGAATAGGTGGTAATTAAGAACTTGGAAATTTGAGCAATTTTAATTGTCTTGAATATATTGATGTAGTTATGGATTTCTTTAAATTTCGTAGCTGCTATGTCATTTTGTTTCAATAAGTTTCAATTGTAGCGATCTCGATTTTGACTCGGTCAACTTTGGGGGTCGAGCTGCCCGGTTAGCTCACCGAAAGCAAAAATGCAAAATGCATTCAAAATTGCTTACGGGAAAATGTATTTCACGCTCGAGTGACCTTGTTATATCAGTCCGTAAATTAGGGTTTCAAATCACTTTTTACAACCCCCTCTCTCTCTCTAAAACTCTCCAAATTTCTAGGTTTAGAGCTTTTCTCTCTAGAAGTCATCTTCTCTCTTTGATTTCTCCAAATCTATTGGGATTTAGGCCTAAATTCTTCTCTAAAGTTGGTTATCACCTCGAGGGCTTCATTGTGTGCGGTGGAGATTGAGTTTCGACACTGTAGATTTTGGGATTTTATCTCAGATTCTCTTCAAAACTTGAGGTAACGATTTTCTACACTTTACTATGATTTTTAGCTTAGTTATTTGCTATTGTGTATAGATGATGAGATTTTGTGGTGGTTTGGACAAATCTAAGATTTGGGTGTAAAATAAAAAGAGGGGTTTTGATGAATATGAGGTAAACGAGTATGAGACTTGAATATAAGATCATCTTGTGCCAAAATAGTTGATTTTGGTCTTTGGGTTGATATTTGGTGAAAGGGGGATTCTGCCCTAATTTTGATTAAATTATTATTTTGCATAAATAATTGGGATTAACATTGAAAACGTGAAATTGGAAAGTTGTGATTATAAATGGTGATATTAGATATGTATTATCTCACCTATGGAAGTTTTGAATAAACTATTTATTTTGATATTGAACATCTCTTTAGAAATAATTGCATTGGGCTATTTGTGGAAGATAGTTATGATTGTTGTAAAAATTACATGAAGATTAGGCGATTTAATGCTAATCCATTGTTGGTGTCATTGAATATGACCATGTTATAGATACATTGTATATGTATGTTTATTGGGAGGAGAAATGGGATTCATATGTGATTATGTTTATAAATACATTGCATATGTATATTTGTTAGGGAGGAGAAAGGGGATTGACTCCATTTAAAGCAAGTTGGCCGGAGTGTCCTGGGTTAAAGACCCGAAATTTTATATATAAATGAGTGCCGATTCCTTCGAACGAAATATCCGTAAAATGACAGATTTCAAGTGTTTATGTGAGTTTTGCATAATTGGAAAATCATTGAGTTGTAGTCTCATTTTAATTGTTGAAAGATAACGAATTTGACTCATGAATTGAGTAGCATATATGAACTGGAAATGAAATTAAAGGAAAATGAAATAAGGTTGGTCTTAGTGGCATATAGATATGCAGGTCTTATGGATGTTACAAGATCGGTATTGTTTATGTACGTGGTATTTATACCTTTACTAAACCTCATAAATTGTGTTAGATTATTTCCACTGGGTTGTTGGTTTACCCTATATGGAAATACCATTTTCAAGTACAGGTGAGATGCTTCCTCCAAGGCAATAGCGTGGATGGAGTTTTGGGAAGCAAGAGCTTCTTAATTATACCTTATGTGTGTATGTTTGATATTTGTAAAGCCAAGAGCTTAAGATGTAATGAGCGAGACTCAAGTTGTGTAACCAAGCAATGACTTAAAAATATGAAAGCCTATATGGCATTTAACTAGTTGTTAAACAGTGAACTCTGATATATGAAAGTATGTTGTTTCTTATATTTATTCCGCATATGAGTTATCTTTATTGTATTATTTTGGGGGCGTGACATCAATGGTTTGTGATGTAGTACATGGATATTGTTGAATGAAATGTGAGTTTTAGGCAGCTGGGTGAACTGTGAAGAAGATGAAATGGAGAGAGAGAGAGAGAATAAGATGATGATGATGAAGATAAGGGTATAATTATCAATTTATAACTTTTGTTAACAGAAGTTAATGTGCATTTCAATCTAGTAATCACATAGGGGTTATGTGGTGAATGTCAGGGAAGTAATCTGCACCCAGCCCAAACTACAAGGGGTAAAGTGAAGCTTGCCTAGGTTTTTTTTAGATAGTTTATATCAATACAATAAAGGATCCAAAACTCCTTTCAAACATATTGATGATGTGTTTGGTTTATGGTTTTGGTTAAAATTTTTGAAAGGGAAAACAAAAAAGGTGCGTGAATTAGGTAAAATATAATTATGTTTCATTCACATTTTACCTATTTTTTTCCTTTCTCATTCCAAATTTCTACTCAAATCCATGAATCAACCATAACATAAAGTTGGGTGCATATTTTTCATACTGAATATTTTTTATTTCAATTTTCGGAATTCACTTTTCAGAAAATTCTACTTTTTCGTTCCATATATTATTTTTGTTTTCACTGAATTTTTTTAATATTTTAAGCAATTTTTTTAATATTTAGACACACCTAACATAAATACACTTAAAAATATAATATTTGTGAATTTTTTTTAAAAAAAAATTCACTAAATACCAAAAATATTTAAAAAAAATACAAAAAAAATAAATATTTTTTCATATTTTTGTGTATTTATTAATTTTTTTAAAAAAATTCACAAATATTTTACTCTTTAGATACATCTAAGTAAGGTGTATATAAAAAAAGTAAAAAAAAAAATGCTTAGAATTTTAAAAATATTCACTAAAAAAAAACAAAATAAAAAACTTAATTTCCAAAATACTGAATTCAGAAAACTGAAACTAAACACATTGAAACTTTTTGAAATTGTGTATTACAAACTCTTATCACACATGTCTCTCTATATAATAATGACTGAAATTTATTTTAGTTTCTATCTCAAAAATTAGTTATAGAGTCAAAGAAAATGTGTAGGTCTTAAAATTTTAAAGTAAAAATTTTATATTAGAATTTGTTCAAATGTAATTATATTAATATTTATAAAAAAAAAATATATGTATTGATTGATAAAAAAAAACACCGTAAAAATTAAGGTTATTATTATTGCTTTTATAATATTGAATTATTAAAATATGTTGTATTATAGCTTAAATCAAGAATTGTTGGGGGGGGGGGGGGGGAAATTGACTCAAACTAGATTTTTTAAGCTAATTTTTAATATTTGATATAATATTGTAACCCCCAAACTAGCTTATATCGGTCAAGAACCAATAAAGATAATTTTTAATGATTAGGTAAAGACCACATTAGCATAAATATTGAGTCGAGTAGCTTTTAAGTCACTTCTAATTTAGTCCAACACCAAAAGTCAATTCTAATTCATTTTTACGTAAGAGTTGGGGTGAAACACCAATAAATTCTAAATAGTGATCTTATGAACTATTTGATTTTTTTTTTTTTTTCCTTATGAGGTCTCATTCTAACGTGAATTATATAAAGGGCTAAGCATAAATGCGCTTGTGTTATGTGCCGAGGGACAAATGTGAGTTTTCTCATAATATTGAAATTATTAAACATAACATCTCAAAAAAATTTGTTAATATACTTTTTTCAAACATAACACTCCAATGTAACATTATAAAAGTAATATTCCAATGTAACAAACTAAAAAACTCCTTAATATACTTTTTCTCAAATGTAACAATGTAATATTTCAAAAAAAAAAAAATTCTTAAATGTACTCTTTCCAAACGTAACAAACCAATTAATGTAACACAGAAAAACTCATTAGCGTACTTTTCTCAAACGTAATACTCCACAATGTAACACTTCAGTGTAACATACTAAAAAACTACTTAGTGTAATTTTCTCAAATGTAACAATGTAATATTTTAAAAAAATTCTTTAGTGTATTTTTTCCAAACATAACATTCCAATCAATGTAACACACAAAAACTCCTTAGTGTACTTTCTCAAAAGTAACACTCCAAAATGTAACATTATGTAACATACTAAAAAATTCATTAGTATACTTTTTTCAAACATAACAACGTAACATTTCAAAAAAATTTCTTAGTGTATTTTTTCCAAACACAACATTTCAATCAATGTAACACACAAAAACTCTTAAGTGTACTTTCTCAAACATAACACTCCAAAATGTAACACTTCAATGTAACATACTAAAAAACTACTTAGTATAATTTTCTCAAACATAACAATGTAACATTTCAAAAAAAATTCTTAGTATATTTTTTTTCAAACATAACATTCCAATCAATTTAACACACAAAAACTCTTTAGTGTACTTTTTTCAAATGTAACACTCTAATATATACTCCAATGCAATACCAGAAAATCACACAAACAAAAATATAGATTTCTATGCTCGATAACTAATACTTCAGCCATCAATCTCCCCAAAAAGATTCTTCCACATCTCACATTTCCATTAACATCTCAAAGACGAATCATAAAATTAGAAAAATGGATCATAAATGGGTATTTACTTAAACTTAAATGGTATGAAATCAAATAAATACAATTTTTCAAAACAAAAAGGATTGATTGGTTCACAAGAAAACTCTTACGATTAAATGGATCAATATTCTCCCATATGAGATTTATGGGTAAATTTTTCAAAGAGTTATGACATACTACAATTTACAATTCGGAGTACACAAATTTTTAGGTTTTACAAAATAATAAAAAATTAGTATATTAACAAATATAATTTACTACAATTTAAAATTCATAGTACACAAATTTTTAGGTTTTACAAAATAATAAAAAAAATTAGTATATTAATAAATATAATTTACTGCTATCATATGGTAAATTAAAATTACGAAACTTATAAAACAAAAAGTATTTGTATTTTATCGTAAATATAATTTTTGTAATTTATTCTTTAACTTTTACCAATTAAATTATGACACGTAATTTTTTATTAAGAACTTAGAACACATAATTAATGACATCAAAATAAAAATATTCTCTTATGTGTAATTCTGATAAAAATGAATAAAATATAACTGGTTATAAATTATTTTTATTATAATTTAAATAAATTTTATATTATTATTTAATTTTAAAACTAATTTTTAATTATTTATTTATATTCATGCATAGCACGCGTAATATGTTAGTTTAAATATAATAAAAAAGCCCCTACATTGTTTTGAACTAAAGTGTTACTGTTAGTTTTTCCTTTCAAATTAACGGAATGTGTATTACACACACCATTTTTTAGAGTGTGCTTGGCTTTATGAAAAATTAAAGTGAAATTAATAAAACAAAAAGACAATTTTATCTAATTTTCTCCAAACCTAAAATGAGATTAATATGCTAAATAAAATAAAATAAAATAAAATAACATAAATTTTATTAAGAATTTATCTAAAATATAAATATAATTAAGAATTGATTTAAAATATAATAAAATAAATAATAAATAAGAATTGAACTAACATATAATTAACTTGAAATTAGATTAACATGATAAGAATTATAATAAATCAATAATTATAATTTAATTAAATTAATGATAGACATTATAAATTATGTGTATTAAGGAGGAGAGAAAAAAAAATAAAAAAAAATAAAAGATTTGAAAATATTATATTTATTTGATATCTATAATTAATAATGTTAATAGTTGTTTAATTCAAAATCGTATGAAAACTTCTTGACTTTGTTTGGGATGATCTAAATAAATTTATTTTTTGTCTTTTTACGAAAAGATGTGCAGAAAAGTAGAGAGGTGATGTGATGAAAAAAAGATAAAAAGATGGATTATTTTGTGTATGCCAAACTTGGCCTTAATTATAAAGAATAAAATACTTTTGCGTCAAACTGTAATAGGATAAAATAAATTTAAGGAACAGCTTGCCTTCAATCTGAGATTGAATTGAACGGTGTTGTTCGATCCGTGGGGGCCTACCACGAGTGCCGTTTTGATAATCTGAACCGTTCAATGTGTAGAACTCGTCGAGTATTATATACTTATTAAAAATTACTTTAATCGAATATCGATAACTATATGATTAAATCAGTTTTGTATAAATAAAAAAAAAATAGACAGTGAACAAATTAACGATTGATAAAATACTAATCCGATGAGATAGCTATCGATATCTGATCAACGTGATTTTTTACAAGCATATAGAATTCGACGAGTTCTACACTTTAAATAATTCAAATTATTAAAAATAAGATTCGTGATGAGTCCCTACGGATTAAACAATATCGTCCAGTTCAATCTCAGACTATAGGCAAATCGCTTCCTAATTAAACCAAAAAAAATATAAGAGTGGAGTCAGGGGCGGAGGCACACAGTGGCCAAGGGGGTCACGTGCCCCCCCTGGGTTTTTGGATTTTTTTTTTTTTTTGGTTTCAAACATAAGGAAAATATTTTAAATAAAATTTTTTATAAAAATATTATTTAAAGTGAAATGTCAATGACATTTTTAAAATTATGAGAACAATAATGATTATTTTAATTGAAACTAAAGAGACTATGATAAGTTATATTATTATTTATGAAAATTTCAATATAATAGTGATGTCTATCATTATTGACATGCAAACATAATTAACATCAATGAAGATATATGAAATTTATTGGATTGTTAGGTACATTTGATATGTAGAGTTTGTCCTCCATATGTTTCTTTCCATTCATAACTAAAATGACCATTATATAAATTATAATCAAGCAACACATCTTCAATTATAATAATAAAAAAAAAAAAATTACAATAAGTTATAACTAATATCAAAATGAGTCATAACTAATTATTACTTGATATATAGTCATAATCAAAATAACAACCACAAGAAGTTATAAATAAATTATATCTAACACTATAATGTGTCATAACTAAAGACCACAAAGATCATAATTGCGACATATGATTGATACTTTTTTTTTTATGGTGTGTTTTATAGAATTTCTCTACTAAAATATATTATTTCTATCTCAACTTATCTTCTTTTTTAATTTTCCAATCTACCTGTAAATAGTTACTCCCTAATATTTATATAAAATTTAACCTCAAATCCTTTAATTTAAAATTCACATTTATCCAAATGGACTCTTAATATTTAAGTTTAGTAATATCTCATTATTGTTTATTAAAAAAATAAAAAATAATTGCTTGGTTAGAGTTTTCCAAAAACACTTTTCAGAAAATTTTACTTTCTTGTTTTCCGTTTTTTTTATTTTTACTGAATTTTTTTAATATTTTAAGTAATGTTTTTAATTTTTAGACATACCTAACATAAATATACCTAAAAAGCAAAAAATTTGTGAAAAAAATCTTTTAAAAATTCACTAAATTCCAAAAATATAAAAAAAAATATACGAGAATTCTATACATTATTTGTATTTTTATGTATTTATTAATTTTAAAAATATTTTTTCACAATTTTTTTTATTTTTTAAATATATTTAAGTAAAGTGCATCTAAAAAAGTAAAAAAAAAATATTTAAAATTTTAAAAATATTCACTAAAAACAAAAAAAAAACATGAAAACAAAAAAATTCAATTTTCAAAAAATTTAATTCAAAAAATTTAAATTAAATACATTGATATTATCATTAATTTGTGTCCCTTTCCATGAATTTTTTGGTTACGCCACTGAGTGGAGTCTTTGTATTCCACGTGAGATTTACGTACAGTGCACGACAAGCTGTTCGACAATGGCAATGTTATATGACGGTAATCATTAACACAGCAACACACGTATGTAACCCCCAAAAAAAAGTCACATCCCTAAGATGATGACCTTCTTAACATTGAGATGAAATGTCAAAAATTACAGGACCACGTGAAGAGTCACATTTGCAACGTGATGTCCAAATGGTGCTCTGCTCCTACTACTAGTACTAGGGTACTCGTTCTGATTCATTATCATCTCTCTCTGAAATATGAGTGAGTCAAAGTCAAGACAACTTTGCGTTCCATTTTTACACAACCACACAATGCCATAGTTTGAATTGACTACATATGTTTTTAATGGACACACATCAACAAACGTAGATACATTTGTTTGGAGAGACTGAGGCCTTGTTCAGGGAAAGGTTATTTCAATAAAAATATATATATTTTTTTTTATTAAAATATGAACTAAAAAAATTAATATGTTTGAAATGATTTTTTAATTTTTTACAAAAAGATATGTAAAAAATAAAAAAGAAAAATAAATCTTTAACTTTTTAGTAAAATTATAGACTTTTTAATTTTTTTCAGTAACTTTTAATTTTTAGACTAAAGCAAGCACATATGAAACGAGGCCTCAGCCTTATGTTGTGTATGTACAATGGCGTGTTTGGGAAGTTAGATTGAAGGCAATGAGGATTTAGGATGTGTGAGTAGGGGTGGTCATATTTTCAAAATTTTTAAAAATTTTGTATGTTATACTAATAATTAGTAAAATAATTTTAAATTAGAGTATTTTGTACCCTTAAAATTTTAGTAGTTCGCATCCTCTAAATTATTTATATTACAAATTTTAAAAATAATTTCTAAATTGAGTTTTATCAAATAGTGACCTATTTTATTTGTTTTCTGTATTATTTGTTATATTTTGTATTATTTTATTTGTTACTATGTTTATATGTCATTTATGTTCTTGTTTCTTCCTTTATAGATCACACTTTAAATTACTCATGCATCTTATTTTGTATTTATTTTTGTTTGTTCATTATCTAGAAATAGGAATATTGTCTGGTAATAAAAATATTATCTACTTCAACATGACATTCTTAAAATGAGTTAATAAAACTTAATACCGCTTATTGAAACAGATTATTATTATACTCATAAAAATATAATTTTTTAAAAAACTAAACTGCATAATAAGATGAAAGATGATTTTGTAACAAATTATTTGATCATATTTATTGAGAAAAATATTAATTAAGGCTTTGCTGTCAAGTTTATCATAGATGTTTATATATATGTATATATATATTATAAAAGTGACGATTATAACATTTTTAAACAGTTAACTTTACTAGACAGAAACATAATAATAGTTACTATTTTGTTAAGTTAATATAGATTATAAATATGTCCAATTATATTTTTATTCTCAATTATGTTGACAAAAAATATCTGATTAATAGTAATATTATTCTCTCTTTTTTATGCTGATATAAATCAAAATTTAAAATTTTATAATAATTTTTTTCGATGAAAAGTTACATGTGTTTTTATCCCCCCCCAAAAAAAAATTTGAAATCCTTGATTGAGGCTTAATAGTTAATAAAAACAAAATAGACTAAAATAGTCAATAAGACAAAATGTCACATCTAAATTATAATCATTTAAGTTTTTCTTTCACAATTATCAAATCAACTAAAAAAAAGTTAATAATCGTCTCAAACACAACTTTTTTAGTAAGATTAACCAAAAAGTCAAAACTCAACTAAAACAACTTACTTTCAAACAAGGTCAATAATTCATTAGTAGCTATCACAATGAAATTTTACATTAGGGATGGGTTATGTGTCTAGTTAGGGGACGGTTTATAATAATTCATTTTGTCCTATTGTTATATCAGGTGTGATGGATTGGGGCAGGTGTAGAGTAGAAGACGAGACGAGTTAATTTTGTAAGTTGAATGATGAGAATTTTAATAAATTTTTTAGATAATATAGTATATTATGTATAATGGTTTATATTTAATAATAATTATATGATATAAGATAAAAAAATAAATGAGTGAAAATTAATATTAAGTATAATATTGTAGTGTTTTAATTTTATTCTAATAAAAAATTAAATTATATATATAAATATATATAATAAATATTATTGAGGCAACGTTGTGGTAAAGTGGGGCAGGAGAAGCAAAACTCATCCCTGCCCCACTTCTGAATAGGGGCAAAGAAAATCTATGCATAACAGGACAGAAAAAAATGACCATCCTATTTACCACTAAACACAAAAATAATAGCTCTAATATTTATTTATTAATGTGAGTTTATTTTGGAGTGTTTGGTGTAATAGTTTACTTAAATTTTCTCACACAATATTTGGATTTGACTCTCGATAGCTACTTAGTAGATTAAAACATATACTATTATTATAATATATATATATATATATATTGAGGCAGTGTTTGAGTAAAACAGGAGAAACAAAACTTGTTCCTACTCCAATTCCTAATCGGAGTGGAAAAATTCCGTGCAGAACAAGACTGGAGAAAATGACCATCATATTTACAACTAAACACAAAAATAATAGTTCTAAAATTTATTTATTAATGTGAGTTTATTACCGAGTGTTTGGTGTAACAGTTTACTTAAATTTTCTCATAAATGTTTGAATTTGACTCTCCATAGCTACTTAATTTATATTTTATTAAATTGACTATTTTACTCTTAAAATTAACAATGGTATCTTTAATTGTCCTTATTTAGAATAAGATTCAAAATTCAAGAAACAAAGTGACACGAGTTCCAAATTATAGGGACTGTTAGTATAATTTATCCTTTATTTTATCAAAATTGTCATATTGGTAAGAAAAGTGTATGCTGCTTTTTAACAAGTTTCACACAGAAAGAAAAGAGAAGGTCTTTCAAAAAAACAACAATGATTCTATCACTAAAAAAAAATCACTAACAACATTAATATATTAGGAATGTTAAAAACAAAAAAAAGGCATAGACAATGGGCAGGACTCATTACCATATCGTTAGTGATACTATTAAAAAATTACTTTTAGCGCTTTCAACCATTTTTCTAAAAAAAAAAGGAAAAAAAGTTAAATTTCTCTAGCTCTCCTGTATGTGCGGTCAGAGTGCCGCAACTTTGTAAACTTCCTTTGGAATATCGCACTCAATTGGAGTTTTGATTAGGAATAATTTGGAATTTCTTCGCACTCGTTTGGAAAGTTAGGATTAAAATAATTACAAAAAAAAAAAAAAAAAAGTTTTTTAATTCCAAATTTAAAAAAATGTCATATCTAAATCATAATCATTTTGTTTTTTCTCACAATAATAAAAAATTCTATTCTAAATAAAACTTTTTAACCCTAAATTAAAATAGTAAAAAAATCAAAGGCCAATCTACATCTCCAATGAAACCTAAAAGCAAGGGGTATGTTTGGTAACGTTTACGTTTTCAATTTATATTTACAAAAATTTTATAAACTGGTTTTTGTTTATTTTTTGTTTATTTTTTTAAAAATATAAATTACAAACGCGTTTGGTAATTGACAAAATGTTTAAAAAAAATTTTAAATATAAAAAGAGTGAGAAATAGCAAGTGGTGGCTGGTGGCGGCGGAAGACGGTGGTAGAAAGTGGTGACGGTGGGTGGCGGGTAGCTGGTGGTGGTGGGTGGTGGTAGCGAGTAGGTGGTGGTGGTGGCGGCGGCGGGTGGTGGTGGCAGGTGGGTGGCGAATGACGGGTGGTGGCGGGTGTGTGGTGATGGTGGGTCAGCGGGTGATGGTGGCGGGTGGTGGTGGGGGTGGCGGTGGTGGTGGTGGGTGGGTAGGTGGATGGGTGGGGGGCGGTGGTAGGTGGTAGTGAGTGGGTGGTGGTGGTGGTGGCGGTGGTGGTGGTGGTGGTGGTAGTGGATGGGTGGGTGGGTGTGTGGCGGTGGTAGGTGGCAGTGGTTGATGGTGGTGGTGAGTGGTGGGTGGCGGTGGCGGGTGAGTGGTGGGTGATGGTGGTGGTGGTGGTGGTGGTGGTGGCGGGTGGGTGGTGGTGGTGGTGGTGGTGGTGGTGGTGGTGGGTGGTGGTGATGTGGTGGTGAATGGTGGTGGCAGGTGGGTGGTGAGTAGTGGTGGCAAGTAGGTGGTGGTAGGCGGTGGATAGTAGTAGCGAGTGGTGGGTGGTGGATGGCAAGTGGGTGGTGGTGGTTGTGGTAGTGATGGTGGTGGTGGCGGTGGCGGTGGTGAGAGGTAGGTGCTAGTGGCGAGTAAGTGGCAGGTGGCTGGTGGCTGGTGGTGGCAGGTGGCTGGTGAGTGGTGGTGGCAGATGGTGGTGGTGGTGGTGGGGGTGGGTGGTGGGCAGTGGTGGCGGAAGACGGTGGTGGAAAATGGTGGCGGGTGGTGGCTTGTGTTGGGTGGTAAAAAAAAAAAAACCTCAAAGCTCAAAACTCAAAACTCAAAACGAAAATACATTTTTTATGTTTTCATTTTTTGGCCAAATTTATAAACTGAGACCACTGATTTATAAATAAAAAATTTTATCAAATAAGTTTTTATTTAAATTTTTAAAATTTTTATAAATATAAATAGAAAACTAAAAACGTAAATATTATCAAAGAGCACCAAGGTGATAAGGTTTCCATTCACAGTCATTTTCAGGTATTCCCATAAGATAAAAAATAAAAAATAAAAAAAAAATAAAAAAGTCTTCTAGTACTGGTGAAGGAAAGTTTGTTGAGAATCCATTTGGCAAATGTGGGGGTCATTTGAAAATAGTTATGATTTTACTTTTGACCAAAATTGACGACGACAACAACAACCAAAAAAATAAAAAATAAAAATAATGGGGATGATTGGCTCCCAATTTGCATTGGTTATGAATTTTGAATATTGTACTTGGTTGGGTTGTAGCTATTCCTTTGAGGTTTTGTCTTAAAATATGTTATTTTAGTAATTTTTAATTTTTTGATTAAAATATAAAATAAAAAAATTAATATATTTAGAATGATTTTTTAATTTTTTATGTATTAAAAGTAGAAAGAAAGATAAACTTTGACTTTTTAATATAGATTGTTAGCTTTTTAATTTTTTTTATAAACTTTTTTTACTTTTTAAACTAAAATATTGAATTGCCTAACGAGCTTGAGACTCCACAGAAACTTGATATACTTATCAGAGTAATAATCAATTGACAATATAAGTGAATGGACGTGCCAAGTATATTAATCAAATTTTAGTGATTTAATGGATGATATATATTGAACAAACCCAACATAAGGAAATTTTAAACTCACAATTTAGATTCTTAAATTCATTAATAATGACGTGACAATAAAATTAAGCCGTACATATGTCACGTTCTGAGAATAATCTCACATAACTATTACATTAATCCACTTCTAAAATGAGATATTAACCAAAATCATTTACATGGTTCCAAATGTTTACTAAAGTATTCACACATGCCATTATACATTTATTTACAAACTAGTACATGAACTAATAGCATGTAAAAGAAATCATTAAATCACAACAAATAAGGCCCTCAAAGGCTTACAAGTTCCATGGTAATAGCCCGGTTACACATAATGGTCTCTCGAACACAAACACATTAGCCCTTGGCTTAAAAAAATATCA
Source organism: Camellia lanceoleosa (assembly GCA_025200525.1). NCBI lineage: Eukaryota > Viridiplantae > Streptophyta > Magnoliopsida > Ericales > Theaceae > Camellia > Camellia lanceoleosa. Next base: position 137,857,753 of record CM045761.1, on the reverse strand, counting down.
CAACAAAATAAGAGTTAAACTACTCTTCTTGAAACCTTTCCACGCCCATAGCTGGGCGGGGTCACTACATTTTTACCTGCACCAATTCCCATAGGGGTGAGCATAAAGCCTAATAGAGATTTCTCACAAAGTATATACAGTTATGCTAATTCCATTAACGTTAAAAATACATATGTAATGCCATGCAAGTGCCAATAGAGAAGGAAAATCTTATTTCAATGGACCATTTCAAAATCATCATGTTCTCAATAATATTCAATGCACTATTTTAAATCCACCATGTTCTCAATAATATTTAACAATCTCATTAATTTCAACTTCCAAAATTTAAATTAACAGGGGCGGTATATACGACACTGGTAATTCCTAGGCTGGTGTCTGCAAGTAGACTCTACGAGTACTACCAAACTGTTATTTTTACCGGTATTAACCGGAAGGCTTGACACCTATCCGCGCGGCTTTCTAGTCTTTCACCAAGGACACTCAAGCCAACTTAACAAGTTCAACTACACCCCCTATCCGGACTTACCACCGTATTTACCCCATAAACATTTCCATTAGTTCTCATTACGATGATTTTTCTCAAAATGAATGATTTTCCAACTCATGTCATGATATGTAATAATGACTTTAAAACAATTGAGAATATGATGCAATAACTACTAACTCATAGCATTCTTTTATATTCCAAAAACATGTCTACAACAATATTCAACATCACATTTTCACTTCCTCCTTACCATGTTCTTCCACAAGATATCCATACGTCTCTATCGCATAATTACAATTTCTCATTTCACACAATAGTCATGTGTCATTGACACACCACAACAATTCCTCAACATTAATTCATTATGACCAAACTTTCAATATGGCTAACACACCATCATTCATTTCACTTTTCCATTACACTACGATTAAGCATTTTCACATCACTTATGGCACTCTACAACTTGTTATCATACCACTTTACACTAATATACAAATATCAATGGATTTTAAAAGAGGACTTAGTCTCCCAAAACATATATACATCATGAAGTTACTATTTTGTTAGACATTTGGTGAGACATAGTCTCATACATCCTCTTAATACAAGAAAATATATAATTTCAAAGGCACATTCATTATTTTTCAAAAGCCCCGGGTTTTCATAGGAAATAAACTTTCATCATTTTTCAAAAAGAAACTCCATCTAGAAATTTTCTTTGAGTTTAGTAGAGGGAAACCCTCAAGAAATGATAGAAGATTGAGATATATACCCCCATTCAAACTCTCTCTACATTTTGAATCAAAACCAATAAAATCAACACAAAACATCTAGAACATTTTTAAATCAACAACAATGTAGCAAAACTTGTATATATGACTCAAGAAATCCCCACCTCAAAGCCTTTGAGAAGATGGAGAAGAGAAACCCTAGCTTAGATGGGTGAGAAAGCTTTGATTCCAACGCACCAAGTGAGCCCTAACCATGGATCTTCAAGATTTAGAGGGAGAAGATGAAGATCTTGACCCAAGGATCACAAAAATCAAAGAGTCTTGGGTGATTGAGGTGTTTTCTAGAGAAAAGGAGGAGAGAAATTAGGCTTAGAATGAGAGAAAAATGAGTTAGAGATGATATATATTCGAACCAATACGTTTTAACAAAACAGGGCACAGACTGCCCAGTTAGCCGCTCGTGTGGCCTATTTTCTCCACTCGTGCGCTCTAGGCAGAATCGGATTTTCTGGGTCTAAGCCTCCACCACTCGTACGGCCATACCCGCCGCTTGTGCGGCCCATCCCCGTACGTGCGGCCTAGGGCCCCGCACGTGCGGCCCAAGCCTAGCCACCCAAAAATTCCGCTTTGCTCTCGGCACTCCCGACTCACCCACGCATCCTTCGAAACAAGCGAAATTCAACACCGACAAAAACAAGAACTAGAATTTTAACCTGAGGAACCATTTCCAGATACTTCAAACCCAACGAAGGCAAATAGAGAACAGAACGAAGAAAGAAAGAGAAAGGGAAGGAAACCAGCTGTCACAACATATATAAATTTATGACAAATTAGAAAGAACATATAATATACCTTCATATTAGTTTACACACTTATCGCTACTTTATTAGACTTGTAGGGAAATCTTACAATACAAAATGTGTAATAATATCATAAAGTACGCAATATTATCATGAAATTGCGTAATTTTATTTTTCAACCACAAATTATCGTAACTTTTATCAAAAAAATATATAATATTATTATAAAAATATATAACACAATACAAAAATCTATGACGAGGTACATATGTTACATACATAGTATTTCCCAGACTTGTACGTATTAATGGAAGGTAAGAAGATGTCACTATCTTCACACACCACACAAAAACAGAACATACAGTGACACCAACACTAATACTAATTACTAGGTTTAATTATTTGAGTTCACACATACACGGGAGACAAGTTTGTTAAATCTCAATCACACCCATTCATAACTTTTTTATTTTATTTTTTAAAAAAAGAGAGCATTTCTATCACGCATACATACATGCACATACACAAATATACACATATATGCACATACACAAAAGAGAGCATTTATTTTATTTTATTTTATTTTCTTGAACTTGAGTTCACACTTAACATACAGACACACACAAATTTCAAAGAAAAGAAGGGAACAAAAGAAAGAAAAAGAAGTTCCACATCTATATATATTCAGTCATATATCTTCCTCTTCAGAAACAGAGCATACATTTCTTCGAGAGAGAGAGATGACAGATAAGGGAGAAGGCAAAGCCAAGGGCAAGATAGAAGAGGCAAATTCAGAGGGAGAGGCCGCCTTCAACTTGAAACCAAAGGGTGATAGTCTAATTCCACCAAAGAAGAAGCTTGTGAAGACAATGATGGTAGAGTACTTGGCATCTCTATTTCCAACAAACATTAACAAGATCAAAGACAAGCACATGATCAATCCCAGTGATGGTCATGGTTGTTTTTCTTGATTTCATTGTTATAGTTGTGTTCGGTTCTGTAATTAGCTTATTTGTTCTAGAAGAAGTGTAATTTCTAAATTTCTAGAGTGTATTCTTATCTATATCTGTGTTACCTTGTAGTTGATGAATGAAACCCCTTATGCTTTCACAAACAATGTTTTAGTTTCTCTTTCATGCATATTTAACTTGGCAATCTTTGCACACTTTATTTTTTATATTTATGTCCCTAAAAATGCCATTGGTTAATATAGTGTTGTGGATTATGGACATATTTCTGCACCATAATGACATTGTCAATTGTTTGTGTTAGGTTTTTATTCTTGACAATCCCGTTTGACAGAACTCCTTTCAGTTGTACTTATTTTCGCACTTTTTATTTCAGTGAGGCTATAAGTGTTTAGATGCCAATACAACCCGAATTGTGCCTTGTAGAGAAGTTTGTGATGTTAATACTTTTAAGATTGCCACTTCGCTGATTATGATGGGAATCGAGTTGTCTAGTCAGCTCGCGAGGGTCCAGGGGGCAACGCCCTTTGGCGGGTCCGGGGCAGCGCCACGGCGGGGTCGAGAGGTAGTGCTCCCGAAACAAAATGCAAAATTGCATTCAAAGTTGCCTGTCCGCCCTTGCTCACTCGAGCGAAGGCTGCGTCTGTGTAAAAACCTGAAAGAGATGAATGTACGCTCGAGCGAAGGGTGCGTGGCTCAAGCAAAGCCACTTATGGAAAATACGCATTTTTGGTTCCTCGCTCAAGCGAGAGAAGCTTTCGCTCGAGCGAGCTTCGCAGTCCCAGATTTCTATAAGTATTTGTTTTAGTCCAAAACTAGGATTACTGCTCCAGATCTTCTTTTTGGATATTAAGGTTTATATCTGGGGATATTTTGCTAGTTTTCTTTGATGTTTAATTGAGTATTCAACTCATGAGTTAAGAAGAATACATCAAAGGTTTGTTTGTTCATTCCATACAAAAAATAGAGTTGTTTTTTAGTGGATTCTGAGGAATTTGAGCCTGAAACTTTGGTGAATTCTAGAGTGGCTCATCGTCAAGACAATTCCGAGGTGAAGACGGGGTTGGAAGAGACACATATGGGTTGGTTCAATTCGGGCGTAGATGCGCTAGGTAATTGAGAGTATACCTGTGTAATTCCTTTATATCTTCTTAGTGGATTGTTTTGTGACTGTTGCCCATAGTTTTTTTTAATCACAATTGGAGGTGTCCAATTGTGATTTTTTCACGTAAAATCGTTGTGTCGATTTGTTTTGATTGTTTGATTGGGATTGTTGTTTACTACTTAAAATTGATATATAATCACAAATTAACACCTAAGGAATGTCTAGATTTTTCAGTTTGAAATATGACGTAATAATATCTTGAGAGTTGCTGTATCTATATGTATAAAAAAAATATTGAGAGTTTTCAAAGAATTGATAATAAAATATTGCAAATGCAAATGTGCCATGTAAAATGTTATGATTAAAATTTTTGCAGACCAACAGGGCTTGTTTGTCCTATAAAAGACAAAAAAATTTGTTGTTTGCAGGATCATCTTCTGCAAGTCAAACATTCCAAACATTCCATCTTCATTTTCTTATGTACATACATATGTATTTATATGGTTATTATAAAGGTCAGATGGCTTGTCACTTTTGGTCAAGAAATAATATATAGTCCGACTGTGAGTAAAGAGGTCTTCTCTCTCTCTCTCTCTCTCTCTCTCTCTCTCTCTCTCAGGGGTTATTAGGGGGTAAATAAGGCAGATTTAAAAATTACTCCAGTCCAAGTTATACTAAGTTTTTCAAACCTAATATTTAATCCGATCTAATCTATCAAAGCCCAACGCAAGTATAATAAATTAAGGACCTGGCTCCTGGAGAGGAGAGTTCATCATTGGTGATCCCTAATTCAGGCCTATGTCGATAATTCAAACCGTTCAATATGTAAAACTTGTCGAGTATATCATCTCTATAAAAAATCATGTTGATTGAATATCGATAACTATTTAATTAGATCACATTTTCAAATATAATTTTTGAAGTAAATTGTGACAGAAATACGACCTAATCAAGTAATTATCAATATCTAATCAATGAAATTTTTTGCATGGATAATGTACTTAATGGGTTCTACATATTAAATAGTTCTAATTATCGATATGAGTATAGATTAAGGCCCACCAGAGGAGCAGATCCCTAAATTAAACTCGTGTAAGTTCAAAATTACCCACAAATTTGATTTTTCCTTTTTAACTAGGTTAATTAATTTGTTTTAAGTAAATTGTAAAATGTCTTAGGTAAAACAATTAATGAGGTTAAAATAAATAATTTATATGAAACATAGAGAGAGAAGAGAGAGAGGAGGATCGAAGAACCGTTGCACCATAGACTTTTGTCATTTCTAAATGAGAAATGAAAATTGTAGATTTCACATGTTTTTGCATGTGCATATGATATATAATAAATATGATCTAAAAATTCAAATTATTTTAATATTATACAACGATTAAGAATTTATATATCTATATATATATTAGCGGTTAGATACGCGTGATGCATGTGCAAACTCGTAAATAAAGGGTTTATTGCATTTTTTACCTTTAAACTATCATCAAATTATCTATTTAGTCTCTGAATTATTGATTGAATCTATTTGGTCAACTTTTTTTGCATTTAAAAAAAAAATCAGAAGTTACTAAAAGAATTCAATTCCCAAAACAATCCTAACGCTATGTTCGATTTATGGATTTGTGTACAGAATTGAAAAAGAAAAGAGAAAATATAAATGAAATATAATTATATTTTGTACACATTTTTCCTTTCTCTTTTAAAATCATTATCCAAATTCATGAACTAAACATATTTTTAAAAATTGTCTGAAATTTACTTATTTAATACATTTTTTAATTTTTTATAAAAAAAAACCGTACAAAAGTATAGATATAATGTGACCAATATACTTATCCAAAAATAACATAGTTTTAAAAGTGAAATAATGTGACCAATATAGATATAAATGAAATAGCGGTCGGATATATGTGATGCATGTGCAAACTCGTAAAATAAAGAGTTTATTACATTTTTTTATTTTTAAACTATCATCAAATTATCTATTTAGTCTCTGAATTATTGATTGAATCAATTTGGTCAACTTTTTTTGCATTTAAAAAAAATCAAAAGTTACTAAAAGAATTCAATTCCCAAAACAATCCTAACGCTGTGTTCGATTTATGGATTTGTGTACAGATTTTAAAAAGAAAAGAAAAAATGTAAATAAAATGTAAATAAAATATAATTATATTTTATATATATTTTCTCTTTCTCTTTTAAAATTATTATCTAAATTTATAAACCAAATATATTTTTAGAGATTGTTTAAAGTTTACTTATTTAATATATTTTTTAATTTTTTTATGAAAAGATGTACAAAAATATAGATATGATATGACCTATACATTTATCCAAAAATAACATAATTTTAAAAGCAACAATAATAGAGACCACTAATTTTGGAGCTCTAAAAAAACCACTAATGACATGGCACTCAATAAGAAAAGAAAAAAAATACAACACCAAGACCAAAATATCAAATCATTCATGATAAGACCTACTATTATATCATTAGTGATAGCACTAATTAATGTTCCCACTCATTTTCCTTTTAAAAGTGCTTGAAAGTAAAGTGATAGAATCATCCCATCTAGTCATTGACTGCCCAAAGTCTAGCTAATTGTGAATAGGTAGGGGGTTTGGTTATGGTGTGCAACTTACACCTTACACCTTATACCTTACACTTACACCTTACACTTACACCTTTTGTAAAAAATTAAACCTTACACCATAGGTATAAAGTTATGAGTTTTGTTATGGCGTGCAACTTACACCTTACACCTTACACCTTATACTTACACCTTTTTTTAGGTTGCATATGGTGTGCAACCCACTTACACCTTACACTTACACCTACACCTTATACTTACATTTATACCTTACACTTACACCTTTTGTGAGGTTACATATGGTGTGCAACCGTAAGTGGGTTGCACACTTAAGAAAAGTCCTAAAATTATAGACTTATTCAATTGCACTTTATCGATTTACTTTACTTTTTAAATTATGAGTTAAATATATATATATATATTAAGTTCTTGTAGACCATCTTGAACATTTTAATTTTTTTTTTAAAAGATAGAGTTATTAAAGGCAAAAAATAAGTTAATTTTTTTAGTGTTTGACAAAATTTGATTTATTTTTTTTTCCTTTCATGCATTTATTAAAAAATTATATTTTTTAAAAAAGTAAAATATTTCATTAGAGTATTAGAGTATCTACTCTAATTTATAATTTATAATATGATTTATTTTTTATTATATATATTATCAAAAAACATATATTTTTAAAAAAAGTTCACTTTAGTTAGATAATAATGTGATTATCTTTAGTGTGAATTTTCTAAGAAATGTGAATATTCATACTTTTCAAAAAGATATATACATTTTTTCTTATTCATTCACATTATTCTTATTCACAACAAATGCGAACATTTACATATTTTATTCTATAAAATTACATAAATCATTCAACAAAAAATTATGAACTTTATAAAATAACCTTAGAACTTGATATGATACTATGAAATTTATTTTATTTTATATTTACAATATGTGAAATTTCATATTATATTAGAATTTAAAATTTAAAATATTTTTAATTTAGAAATTATGTGAAATTCTAAAAAATGTGAAATTTCAAAAGTGAAAATTTCCATACTTTTAAATTTATATATATATTTTTTCATTTTACATAGTTTTATATTCAATTGAGATTTTATTTGATAGATCTCACCAAATAATTTTTAAAAATATAAATTTTATCAAAAACATATGTGTACATTGGAAGTTATTAGAATTTTAAATTTTAAAATATAAAAAAATAATAATAATGGTCATATAAATATGTTGACCACTTTCCTAGATTTGTGCTTACACATAAATAAGGATTAAAATGTCTAAAATTTTGCTAAAGATTTTAGACATTTACCAAACAATTCATATAATGGGGATTGGGGGACGGTGCTAGGACAGCACCATGCTATCATGCGAAAACGGCGTCGGGTAGCTTATTATCAAAAGAAATTCACTTTAATTGATAGCCTCATTTTATAGTTATGAGAACATAAAATAGGATTTATGAGTAAAACCCTTTTATATTTGCCTAGTCTCAAAAAATAGAAACAATATAAAAAAAAAATTACAAAACACTATTAATTAGACATATATCCACGCGAGTGTCCATAAAACCAAATAATTTCCTACCTATTACTCAATTAAAATTTTTTATTTTTATTTTTTGGAAGACTAGCCAAACCTTCCTACATTCATTTTTCTTTTTTCTTTTTTTAATAAAAAATTACCTACATTTTATCTTGAAAAACAGATAAATTGTCATCATTAATGCGAAGGCTTGTGATCTCACTGAATCACTAAGCCTATGTTTGTTTGGACAAATTAGATTAAGTTACATTAGCATTCTTATGACTAATAATTCTAGGATTATGAATTTTTCAGGCTGTGTATCATATCCTATGTTTGGATTGAGTACCGAATAATTAGTTTTTGGTATGTGATGCTTGGGTACCGAATAATTTTCCTTGGATCTATAAGATGATATTTGTAAATATTATGATATGACGTGAGATATAACATATATGTTTATGTTCATTGCATGTACTCACAGCTTGATGGACAAATTTTATACTCTATTTTTGCTTTTGGCCGCGTTGTTAAATACGTATATTGTATTATAAATTCTATCTTTGAGGTCGGGTAATCCGGGATTACTGGCCGGTTACATCCTAAACCTATGGAGACGGGTTTGGATCGTGACAGAACTGGATGAACCAGGAACCGAGAGGGTTGCAACATGAGAGAACCGTAAGAGCTATCCAACCAGGGTTGGCTAGAAACCCCTCTGGCGTTAAAGTTAGGAGTCAGAGAAGAAAATGAAGCCTCTCTAGGTGTAGAGAGGGAAAGAGAGAGTGTGTATGTGTGATAGTCGGGAATCACTTTTGTTATACAGGAAAGCAACCCAAGAAAGGGGTGAATTGGGTAATAAAAAAAATTTAGCTAGAAAATAGATTTCAAAGACTAAAAGATTAAATGCAACAGATAATAATAAGTACACAAAAAATAAAGCAAAGGAAAGAAGAGCTTGACACAAGGATTTATAGTGGTTTGGCTGACTGGCCTACATCTATTCCTCAAGAGACCTCATTGAGAATTTCTTCAGTAAGAATCAATGCACCACCAAGCTTCTCCTAGCTTGTGGATTTTTACAAAGAACCTACTTCAATCTGTTGAGGACCTCTCAACTAAATGCCTTACTTTACAAGTGTTTCACTCAGAAAATAAGGAACAACAACAACAGGTACAACTGTCCTCTTTAAAAAATATTCTCTCTTAAAAGATGGATATGAAAGTGTAAGCTCATAGATAATTTAAGACTCACTCACTTATGAAAATAAAAATACAATGGAGTGTATTAAAGGCTCTTGATTGCTCTTGAATACTCTAGATATGTTGTATTGAAAAAGTGTATTGAATGAACAAGGAGACCTCCATATTTATAATATTGATGGCTTCTAGCTGTTAGAGAGAGAGGAGATTTGAATCTCCTAAACGTTGAAGAAGATCATGGAGGATATCTTTCAACTGTGTTTGATCAGAGCATGGTAAGATGCAGATTGTATGCAAGTCTTGGGAAGAGAAGGCTCAATAAATGCATGAGCTTTTAATTTAATGCTCTCATTCATAAGTCAACTTCATGGAGAAGATACGGTGTCAGAAGATCTGCTCAGGGATCAGAAAAGATGACATACTCTGCACTTAAATCTGAAAAAGTGACTGAGAAAGGGGCTGTATCAGTACAAATCTGATTTGGCAGCTGTATTTTTGAAACTCAGATTTTACGAGTGTCGACCCCTACAACTTGGGTGCCGACTCTTTGCACTTTTTTTCTTTTCTGAGTTCTGTTCTAGGTGTTCCTGGTGTTAACCCTTATGATTCTTGGTGTCGACCCTTGATATCATTAGTGTCGACTCTTGTTGCTAGATTGCACACTGAAATTTGGTGTTGACCCTTGTTATCCTTGGTGTCGACCCTTACTGCTGGGTTGCACACTGAAATTTGGTGTCGACCCTTGCTATCTTGGTGTCGACTCTTGCTTTTAGAACACTTAGACATTTTAAGCTTCACTCTGGTGCCAACCCTTGCTATTTTAGTGTCGACTCTTGGACCTGTTTCAAGCATGGATAGAGTTTTGCAACCAAGTGCTAATCTTATGCTTTGAAGGGCCAAAAATCATTGAAAAACAAATTCTAGAATCATATAACTTCTAGAACAATTTAAGCACAATTTGTATACTATTATTTTGAAAACTTTGAATAACAAATTAAATTATTATTATTATTATTTTTTTTTTTTTTTTGTCAATGATCAAAATCAATAGAAATTTAAGTTTGAATAACCTTGGGGCTAACAATATCTCCCTTTTTGATTATGATAAATATTTAAAGTTTTCAAAGTATGAGTTTCAAAAGGAAGGCATTAAGAAATGTTTTTCAAGGAGTTTTGTAAATAAAATATGTAAAAAAAATAATCAAAAACTCCCCCTATAAAAAGGGCTTCAAACCATAACAAAAATAATGATATATGTCAAGACAATAAAACTTGATATAGATCAAGCTCTCCATGTCAATATGCATTGAGACAATCATTAGTGAAATCAACTTCTTCAATTTATTTTCATTGAATGAAATCACAAGAAAAAAAAAAAAAAACTAAGTCTGTTGTTCATAGACATTCACAACCAATCATAACCAACACTTAAATATCAATCATGTTTCATTCAAGGAGAATTCATCAACATTCATATATATATATATATACATATATAAAGAAGTATCTAAAATTCCGAGACATATACTATCCAATTTGTGTTGCCCAAAAGGTGTACCCAAAAAGTGTTTTTACCGAGTCAACGTCATCCATATATGTCTATCATCTAAAAAACGATATAAACATCCAACTACAATTAGAGCCAATTACAACCAACTACAATTAGAGCCAATCTCAACAATTTCTCCCCCTTTGTCATCAACAAAAAGAGGGGGTCAGAGCATCAGTGAAATGGAGGAGGAGATCGAGGCCAATATGGTGTAGCTTCGCGCCAACCTTGGGCAAACCACAGCATGAACTTGCAGATTTGTTCACTCAAATCATCGTCCTAACACTATTGGAAGATTTGATGAAATTCTTCATTGGAGTCTTTGATCCTATATACTACAATCACCATACTTTCGACACTTTCTTTAGCAGCTGCAATGACTTGGGCTTGCTGTAGCTTCATGCGATCAATGTCATTTTGTATTTTAGTCTGTTGAGAGATGAGTTAGAGAACTAAAGAGGCCAACTCATCCACCTTTTGTTCCAAAGTAGAGGATGATGAAGCAGGAATAGTATGAGAGGATGATGGAATGTTAGAGGAAATGATGGATTGGGAATCTGGGTTTAGATTGTTAAGCCTAGAATTGATTAAAGCAATCCCATCCATCAAGGGACCCTGAACCATAAAGTCAAGATGCTCAATTTTTTGAGCGAGAGAGAAGAGGTCAGAAAAAGGTGGTGGAGTAGAGGGACCACGGGTGGAGAAAGGAAGAGTAGGACTGGGAAAAGAAAAGCCAAGGGTAGAGAGACTAGGGGAAGACACAGTTTTCATGGTCTTGGTCCAAATGCAGTTGACCAATGAGTATCCCATAATTCTAAGAGTTTCAGCCCCATAACACGAGGGGTCTCGAGGGACTTTTTCTTCCCTCTTTAGATCAATTTTGAAATGCTTGAAGATTTTAGTGAAAATCATTCCATAGGGAAGGGTTTGATTATTTTATTTGTGGGCATTTTTGATATAGTGGATAACCAAACAACTGAAATCAGTAGGGAAACCAGTGGATAAGGCCCAAATCAGATAAGTGTGGCTATATGTGACGGCATCAAAGCGGCCGAAAAGTGGAATGATGTTGTGTGTGATGATGTTATGTAACAGTCTCAGTTCTAAGGAGTGATCTTTTCCAAAGACTATGACTTGGTGATTTAGGTCGGGGTTGTTTGTGAGGAGACGGAGACTAGTGAGATGCAAGTATTGGGGTGGTTTAAGAGTTATAGATAGATTGACCGAGTATCCATCATTAGAGGTTTTCATAATGGAGTTAATGACAAACGATGTCAGAGTGAAAGGGACACCCTTTACAAAACAGTCGAGGGTATGAGGAGAAGTGTCCTTATCACAAGATAGATTTGCAAAAAACCTCTTTGATGAGTGTGGGGTTCACAGTCGAGTTTCAAAAGAGATGACCACTTTTGGTTATTGAACCAGGCTTTTACGAGAATAGAATGTTTTTCAAAAAATGCGAGGTCTATAGTATGTCTAGAGATTACCTTTCGAAGATTAAAGTCCTTGTTGAAGGCCGATCGGCACTTAGGGTTCTTGAATTGAAGTACAGGAGAAGAAGCAACGGCGGCAGTATAAGTAAAGGAGGTTCGTGGTTGCTTCCGTGTTGTAATAGGAGAGGCTTGAGCATCCATTGAGAGGAAGAATAGAGATCACGAGAGAGATGGAAGAGAATCGGAATATGGATCGTTAGAGAAAATCGCCGAAATAGAAAAAGGGGCTAGGGTTAGATTTTGGAAGGTGTCGTAGAAGAAAAGGAAAGGGTCGCAGTGTATATATAACCTTGAGAGGGTGTCAACCCTCGTGAAGAGACGGGTCGACCCTTCGAATTTGAAAAGACCACACAGCAAACACCTTACTTAAAAGGCAGGTATCGACCCTTAAGGGAAGGGGGTCGACGCTAAAAAGCAATATCCTCAAATTCATCAGGTGTCTACACCTTCAAAGATAGGTGTTGACCCTAAGCAACAAAAGACATAAGCCTGGTTCACAAGGTGTTGACCATATAGAGGGGGTCGACCCTTAAGGGTCTTGGAAGGCAAAAACTAGTGTTTTTCACATCAAATTTCTCAAAGAAGCATAATAACACATAGTTTAACATCACACGAGAATATTTAACGTACCAAGCTTAGTTCGTATAAAGTAGAAATGTTCCTCATTGAGAGGTTTTGTAAAGATATCGGCCAATTGTTGACTTGTAGGTACAAATTCGAGTTCAATGTCACCTTTAAGTACATAATCTTGTAGAAAGTGATGCCTTATTTTCAATATGTTTAGTGCGTGACTGTTGTATGAGCTTTTTTGAAAGATTAATGACACTAGTGTTATTGCATTTAATAGGGATGTGATCAAAGTGAAGTCTAAAATCAAGAAGTTGTTGTCTCATCCAAAGCATTTGAGTACAACAACTAGCGACAATGTATTCCGCTTCAACTGTAGATAAAGCCATAGAATTTTATTTTTTACAAAACCATGATGTGAGTGAATTTCCAAGAAAATGACAAGTGTCACTAGTGCTTTTTCGATCAAGTCAACATCCCGCAAAGTCGGCATCCGAATAACCATAAGGATCAAAAACATTTGTTTAGGGTACCAAAGCCCCAAAAGTGGAGTGCCAATGAGATATCTAAAAATGCATTTTACTGCAGTGGTGTGTGATTCTTTTGGAGATGATTGAAAACAAGCACACTTACAAACACTAAACATGATATCGGGTCTACTGGCTGTTAAATAGAGTAAGGAACCAATCATATCTTGATATTTCTTTTCGTCTACCGGTTTACTTTTATCAATTTTAATCGATGTGCTCATGGGAGTTGCCGCAGGTTTAGACAAATCCATTTCAAACCTTTTGAGGAAATCTTTGATATGTTTGGCTTGAGATAGATGAATGCCATCTTGAGTTTGTTTTATTTGCAATCCGATAAACTATGTCAACTCTCTCATCATATTCATTTCAAATTCGCCCTGCACATCTTTAGCAAATTCCTTGCACAAAGATTCATTAGTAGCTCCGAATATAATATCATCAACATAAATTTGAACAATAAGCATATCTTCATTTTTGGATTTTATGAAAAAAGTGGTATCAATTTTCCCATAAGAAAAACCTTTTTCAATAAGAAAAGTGATCAAACGTTCATACCAAGCTCTAAGGGCTTGTTTCAAACCATACAAGGCTTTTGAAAGTTTATAAACTTGGTCCAGGTGTTTGTGGTTTTCAAAACCGGGAGGTTGTTCAACATACACTTCCTTCAAAATATACCCATTTAAAAAAGCATTTTTCACATCCATTTGGTAAAGTTAAAAATTTCTAAAGCAAGCAAATGCAAGCAACAAGCGAATAGCTTCAAGGCGTGCAACGAGTGCAAAGGTTTCATCAAAATCAGTGCCTTCTTCTTGGTTATAACCTTGGGCTACAAGTCTAGTTTTGTTTCAGATAACAACCCTGGATTCATCCATTTTGTTTCGAAAAACCCGTTTAGTTCCAATAACGGAATGATCCTTAGGCCGAGGAGTCAAAAACCAAACTTCATTTCTTTCAAACTGATTTAACTCTTCTTGCATAGCAAAAATGCAGTTTTCATCATGTTCAGCCTTAGAAAAAGTTTTTGGCTTAATTTGAGAAACAAAAGCTAAATTGCCACAAACGGTATGAATAAAAGAACGAGTTCTTACACCTTGTGTGGCATCTCCTATAATGAGATCTTTGGGATGTCGATGAGCATATTTCGATTCTTTGGGTAGATCATTTTCCTTCATTGGATAGGCATATTCTTTTTTAAGGTCTTCCATAGTGACTTCAATATTTGGTACCGAATAATGAAGTTCCTCATTTTTCGATAAGTAAATGGCTTTAATTCTTGGATTAGAATTTGCAACATCATCAATAGCAATATTCTTGGAAGCAAAGGAGTTAGATTCATCAAAAACAACATGTATAGATTCTTCAACGAGTAAAGTTCTTTTATTAAAGACACGATATGCTTTACTAGAATTTGTATAGCCAAGAAACACGGCTTCATCAGATTTTGCATCAAACTTCTCAAGATTTTCTTTCTTGTTATTAAGTACAAAACATTTACAGCCAAATGCAGGAAAATGACCAATGTTGGGTTTTCTACCTTTCCACAATTCATATGGTGTTTTCTTAAGTATAGGTCTAATCATGGCACGATTAATAACATAACAAACTATATTGACAGCTTCCACCCAAAAATATCTTGACAAATTATTTTCACAAAGCATAGTCCGAGCCATTTCCTCAAGAACTCTATTTTTTTTTCTACCACACCATTTTGTTGAGGAGTTCGAGGAGCAGAAAGATTGTGATCAATGCCATGCTCATTACAAAATAGAATAAACTCATCATTATCAAATTCTCTATAATGATCACTTATAATGCTACAAATAGTAAGACTAATCATGTTTTGAATACGTTTACAAAGAGTTGTAAATGCAGAGAAAGTATCACTTTTGTATGCCAAGAAAATCATCCAAGTGAATCTAGTATAGCCATCCATACAAACAAGACAATAAGATTTACCACCAAGACTTAGAGTTCTAGAAGGTTTGAACGAGTCAATATGCAACAATTGAAGAGATCTAGAAATGGAAATAATATTTTTAGATTTGAAAGAAACTCTTGTTTGTTTTCCTTGTTGACCAGCATCACAAGGTCTATCTTTTTCAAAATCAATTTTTGGTAAACCTACAACCAAATCAAATTTTGAGAGTTTTGAAAGCAAATCCATATGAGTATGTCCTAGCCTCCTATGCCATAGCCATCTGAAAGGGTAATTTATATGATTAAATTGGACCGAGCTGAGCAATGGGCCGTTAATGGGCCAAAATAAGAAAGACAGAGTGAAGGGGCCTTTGGAGTTAGTCCGATCCCAAAGCACCGGATGTTAAACCGGTCCGAAGGAGGCTTAATGATTAGTCCAGTCATAGAAGGCCTTATTTTTAGTCCGGTCTAGAAGAGTACTGCAGATGTTTCGGTTGCCAGAGTTAGCCCGGTCATGGCATATGGAACCGAGGTATGCTAAGCCCTCTTCAGGACTTGGTTTTGGGTTAGTTCGGCTTAACTTTTCTATGGATAGCTCGGTCTTGGCACGTGAAGCCGAGGTAGGAGAAAGGCGAAGAAGAGCCGAACTAATAGTTACATCGGTCATTCCAGCTAGTCTAGCATGGCAGTGTTATTTCGGTCGTATGGTAATCCAGCCATGGTAAAACCATCTCACTTGGTTTAAGCAGTGAGGGGGGTATTGAAAAATAAGCATTATCTTTCAGGAGTATGAATCCTAGGAGGACTCTACATGGAAGAGTAAGAGTCCTACTTGGATTATGCCACACGGAACTTATAAAAGCCCACAAACATCACCTATGGAGAGGTAACTGAACTTTGATTTCCGAGTACACAGAACTTTTGTTTACTTGTCTATTTTTCAGACTTAGGCATCGGAGAGGTTTCTGGTACACACCCGCCGGGTAGCTCACGTTTGTGTTTTCAGGGAGTAAAACGACGACGTACGGAGGAGTGCAGACTTGATCAACAGGATTATACGAGAAGGTTTATTCATTTCCCGTACGTCAAAAGGTCTATCTTTTTCAAAATCAATTTTTGGTAAACCTACAACCAAATCAAGTTTTGAGAGTTTTGAAAGCAAATCCATATGAGTATGTCCTAGCCTCCTATGCCATAGCCATTCGAATTCATTTATAGCAGATAAGTACTTAACATCATGATTAGGAGATAAACTATGCAAATCAAATATATACACATTTTCATGCCTATGACCAATAAAAAGAACTTTGTTTTCAGCAGAATTTTTAATGGTGCAGTGGGATTTTTCAAAGGTGACATGATTGCCTTTATCACACATTTGACTAATACTAAGTAAGTTATGTTTCAATCCTTCACATTTTCGATGATGGGTGAAGAAATTTTACCAATACTACCTTCGCCGATGATCTTTCTCTTACTATTGTCTCTGAAGGTCACGTGACCTCCTTCTTTGGATTTAAGGGTTGAGAACATTGCTCTAACGCCGGTCATGTGCCTTGAGCACGCACTATCAAGATACCACCGGTTGTTACTAGATTTTGACCGAAATTACACCTGCAAAAACCAGATTTTTGTTGGCCTTTCGGTACCCATTCTTTCTTGGGTTCATGAGAGTTAGGAGTTGAAGTGTTTTTGAGAACCAACTTATTTTTATTCTATCAAATGAGTTTCTCTTAACAGGACATGAAGGAAAGATGTGACATTTTCTTCCACAATAATGGCATGTGAGATAAGAATGGTTAGATGATGCATGAACAAAGGTCTTTTTGGAATTTTTTGCTTTTGAAAAAGATTTATAGCCAATCTCCATTCTTCTAAAGGTTTGATTTTGACTTTTGAGAATTTTATCTAAGTTATCTCTACCTTGAGTAAATTTTGAAAGAACATTTTTTAAATCTTCTAGGTTTTCATTTAAGACAATTTTCTCATTTTTCAAAATTTCATTTTCCTTTTGCAAATTATCTAATTTCTTTTCAAAAATGAAGAATTATTTTTCTTTTGAAAATTCTTTTTCCTTTTCCATCGTCAAGACTTCATTTTCCAAAGTATTGATCTTAAAAGTCAAGGATTCCTTTTCTTGAGATAAACTTGAGATCATTTTCTTTTGACAACTACTTTTCATACTTAATTTTTTAAATTTAGTATGCAATTCATCAAAAACAGTTTGTAATTCATCAAAGTTAATGGAGTCATTATTTACCTCATCTTCAAGTGCCATCAAGTATAGATTTATAACTTCATTTTTGCAAATATTCGTCTTCGAGTCATTATCATCATTGTCTTCTCCCCATGCTGTGATCATGGATTTCTTCTTATCCTTCTTGAATTGTTTTTTGAGCTCTAGACATTCCGATTTGTAGTTTCCCGACTTGTTACATTCATAACAAGTAACTTCATATTTCTTATGACTTTCTCCTTTTTGAAGATCTTTGTTGAAGTCTTTTATGAAAAACTTCTTTACACCTTGTTTCTTCTTCACAAACCTTTTGAATCCTTTGGTAATGAAAGTCATTTCTTCATCTTCCTCTGTAGAATCTTCTTTTTCGTCTTGGGATTTTGAGGTAAACTTGAAAGCTATCCCTTTCTTCTTATTTTTGTCTTCTTCTTCTTCTTTTCTTTCTTGCATAATGATCTCATGGGTTGGGAGAGATCCCATTAGCTTATCAAGACTCAATGTTGACAAGTCTCTTGCTTCTATCACTGTAATAACTTTGTTCTCCCAACTTTTTGGCAATGATCGGAGAACTTTTCTGATAATTTCTGTATTAGTATAAGTCTTCCCAAGAGATTTAAGACTGTTTATAATATTTGTAAAGCGAGTGAACATTTGGGATATGTTCTTATCTGGTTTCATCTTGAAGAGTTCATAGTTATGAACAAGTAAGCTCACTCTAGACTCTTTGACTTGAGTGGTTCCCTTATGAGTTACAATAAGCTTATCCCAAATTTCTTTTGCCATTGTACAAGTGCATATTCTGTTAAACTCAGTAGCATCAAGTGTACAATACAACATATTAACAGCATTGGCATTGGATTGAATATCTTTATAATCAGCACTAGTCCACTTACTCTCAAGTTTTCGAACTAGCAAACCATCTATGGTTTTGGTGGGGACTTTAGGACCATCACAAATGATTTTTCAAGCTTCATAGTCTATAGATTGAATATGCATAATCACACGGGTTTTCTAGTAATTGAAATTTGTGCCATTGAAGAAGAGTGGTCTGTTTGAGGCTTGACCTTTAGGAAGAGAGAAGTTAGGGGTTGCCATAGATTACTCTAAGACGGTTAAGTCACAATATTAAAGACGAGGTTTTGATACAAATTGTTATACAAAAAAACAACCCAAGAGGGGGTGAATTGGGTAATAAAAAAATTTAGCTAGAAAATATATTTCAAAGACTAAGAGATTAAATGCAGCAGATAATAATAAGTACACAGAAAATAAAGGAAAGGAAAAAGGAGCTTGACACAAGAATTTATAGTGGTTCGGCTCACTGGCCTGCATCCACTCCTCAAAAGACCTCATTGAGAATTTTTTCACTAAGAATCAATGCACCACCAAGTTTCTCCTAGCTTGTGGATTTTTACAAAGGACCTACTTCAATCTGTTGAGGACCTCTCCACTAAATGCCTCACTTTACAAGTGTTTCACTCAAAAATAAGGAACAATAACAAGAGGTACAATTGTCCTCTTTAAAAAATATGCTCTCTCAAAATATGGATATGAAAGTGTAAGCTCACAGGTAATTTAAGACTCACTCACATATGAAAATAAAAATACAATGGAGTGTATTAAAGGCTCTTGATTGCTCTTGAATACTCTAGGTATGTTGTATTGAAAAAGTGTATTGAATGAACAAGGAGACCTCCATATTTATAATATTGATGGCTTCTAGCTGTTAGAGAGAGAGGAGATTTGAATCTCCTAGCCATTGAAGAATATCATGGAGGATATCTTTTAGCTATGTTTGATCAGAGCATGGTGAGATGCAGACTGTATGTAGGTCTTGGGAAGAGAAGGCTTAATAAATACATGAGCTTTTAATTTAATGCTCTCCTTCATAAGTCAACTTCATAGAGAAGATATGGTGTCAGAAGATATGCTCAGCGATTAGAAAAGATGACAAACTCTGCACCTAAATCTGAAAAAGTGACTGAGAAAGGGGCTGTGTCAGTACAGATCTAATTTGGCAGCTGTATTTTTTAAACTCAGATCTTATGGTTGTCGACCCCTGCAACTTGGGTGCCGACCCTTTGCTCTTCTTTTATTTTTTGAGTTTTGTTCCAGGTGTTCCTAGTGTCGACCCTTATGATTCTTGGTGTTAACCCTTGCTGTTGGATTACATTCTAAAATTTAGTGTTGACCCTTGATATCATTGGTGTCAACCCTTGCTGCTGGATTACACACTGAAATTTGGTATCGATCCTTGTTGCTGGGTTGCACATTGAAATTTGGTGTTGACCCTTGCTTCTAGAACACTTAGACATTTTGTGCTTCACTCTGGTGTTGACCCTTGCTATTTTGGTGTCGACCATTGGTCCTGTTTCAAGCATGGATAGAGTTTTGTAACCAAGTGCTAATCTTATGCTTTGAAGGGCCAAAAATCATTAAAAAATAATACTTCTAGAATCATATAACTTCTAGAACAATTTAAGCACAATTTGTATACTATTATTTTGAAAACTTTGAATAACAAATTAAATTAATTTTTTTTTTTTGTCAATAATCAAAATCAATAGAAATTTAAGTTTGAATAACCTTGGGGCTAACAATTTTGCAATGAGATGGGTGTGTTCTTTATATGGATGACTTGAGTTTCTTTCCAAGGTGAAAGTAAGCGAGCTTTGGTTTCTCTTGGTGCTCTCTATCATATCTCAGTTGGGGGATCACTGAGCTCGTCATCAATGCTTTCACATGCTCACTTGAACCTTATATGTATCATTGCACATTCATTCTCTTAATAGTTTCCTTAATTCTTAGAGGGACCAGCTGAGGTGGCACTTGATGCATGTTAACAGCTTAGACATCTGACACTGGAGGCCTCTACCTGGTTTGCTCGGTTCCTCGACCTAACCTTGTTCAGCATTTTATGAAGTTGTTGTAGAGATGGATTGGGCCTATATAGATGACTTCGTGTGAGCTCGGCGCACGTTGGTTTTGCTAATGGGCGTGGCCCATGTAGTTCTGCTTATGGATTCGACTTATATTATGGGTTCGGCCCATATAGTTCGGCCCATTTCAGGCCTTTGTCTGAGTTGGCCTTGTTATGATAGGTTTGGTCTAAGTGTTCGAGGACTTGGCAAATGATCCATGAGGATGTGGACTCGAAGTGTGTAGCAACCCCCATACCGTTTATCGATAAATTACTGAATTACATACTGATTACTGCTAAACTGGACTGCTTATGACTGACAATTGAACTAACTGAAGTACTGAACGGACTGATTGAAAATTGGACCTGAATTGACTAAGCACATCTATTGTATTGCATGTTTATCTGTTCAATTATTTGATTATCTATTGGTGTTTTTATGTTTAAACTGCAAATTGAAGGTTTTATCGGCGGCCGAACTGAAAATTGTTTAGTGTTTCATGATCAGTAGGATTTTTGTGATTTAATGGTATATTTAACTAAAAATTGATTAGGTATGATTAAATTAGATTAAAAATGAGTTAATTGCAAACTTGGACTTATTTACTAAACTAACCCTTAGTGGGCCACTACTCTAGACCTATGGAGACTTGTTTACACTTGCATACAACATTTGCTCAGCCATTCTTTTTGACCATAACCGACCAAGGAATAGAGAGAGTGAGAGCTAAGGGAGAATTGAGTTCATTCTTGTGATTTGGCTTGAAACCTTGAAGAATTGCTTGAGAATTGAAGTGTAGATTGCTCATTTAGCTCCCACATCTTGATTACAAGACTTAGGTAAGAAAACTCATCCCTCTAATTGTGAGTTTAAGCTAAGACTTGCATAATTCATGTTTCATTATAGAACTAAGTTATGCTGTAGCTCATATATGGTGAATTATACTAGAATTCATGCATGCATGGTTGAAATGTTGCATTTTGAGTTGAGCTCATGGTAAATTGTACATGCATGTTGTTAATTAGGCTTGAGTCCATGAATTCATCATGTTCTTGAAGAAATGAGTCCATTTGGACAAGCTTTGAAGGTATAATTTGGTTTGAATCCATGCATGTTGCATATTCTCCATGTTCATGAAAAATGGGTTTGAAAATTGGTTTTAATTGACTCACTCTTGGGCTTCGAATTCATAAATTGAGCTTTGAAACTTGTTGTATATTGAATCTAGAGGTGTTTTCCAGAATTTGGGCCCAAGAGGTCGAGTAAAGAGTGGTAGAATGCTTGGTTTGAATTTGGAAGGCAAATCTGGAAATTCCAGATTTGGCTTCTTCGCTCGAGCGAAGGATTCTCGCCGGCGACCAACGTTACTCGAGCCACGCCGGCGAAGGATTGGTGGCTCGAGCGTAAAATTCGAGCATCCAAGATTTCTTGTTTCAACAGACCGCTCGAGCGAAGGATTGCTCGCTCGAGCGAAGCCTTTGATTTTGGAATCTCGCTCGAGCGAAGGAAGGCTCGCTCGAGCGAGGCTCCTATTTTCAGCAAACTTTGCAAAATGTTTTCTAAGTGTATTTTTGCATCCTCATCCCATTCTAGGCATTCTTAGGTCTAGTTTAAGGCATCTTAATGAGGATATAGATGTAGAACACACCAAGGCAAATTAGGGATTAAGTTATGATATTTCCCAACTGTGTAGCTTAGTGTGTGTTCAATCTGTGAACTGTGTAGGGTTGGCGATTGGGGAGACACGCTCTAGCATACTGTAGTCAAACTCTGTGAGTAACAATTGTGTAGAGATATGTTCAACTGAGAATGTTTTCTGACTGTTTACGGAACTGTTTTCTGAAATGATTACTGTTATCTGATTGAATGTATGTCCTATATTCTGAAATGTACTGTGGCATCCTTAGCACCTACTGTTTACTGTCACTGTTACAGAGATCTCTGTCGGTTCCCTCGTGGAACCATTACTGTTTACTGATTGATGGCCATCATTACTGTTCGGTCTTTAAGACCTACTATTTACTGCTATGCTAATGGATGTACCACATATGACTGAATAATTGTTCTGATTGAAAGACTGAAATACTGTTTAATGAACTGTTTTCATTACTGTAAGGACATTTCATTCTTAACCTCTTTACGCATTATGTTATTCACTGGGCTTTAGCTCACTGTTTATATATATATGTAGGTGTACAGGCACCGGACCAAAGCTAGACGCGTCGGGGTAATTCCAGTTTTGTCAAGCCAACCTACGTGCCTCACTGCGAGGTTCCAAGCCTATCATGCTAAGGCTTAGGGGTGTTTTAGCATTTCCCTATCTGTACTGTCTCACCGTTTTGTATAGATTATACGCTTTCTTATCTTGTTATCAAGGGATTAGGTCCTGACCGAAAGTGATCAGAATTTTGTATAGACTGTACTGTTCTACACGTGTGAATGCATGAAAAATCTTTTGGCATCTGATCGTCATGACTCAATAGATATTATTTATTTACTGTATTGGCTTCCGCCAGGCCCCGAACTCGCTTTTTGTACTTCATCTCGGATTCTTGGCGATTCTGATGCTAAACCCATAGGGCCGGGTTTGGGTCGTGACAATGTGGCTGGCCCATATCGGTGTTTGGCCAATCAAATTTAAGCTTGATGAGTTGGACCGACCCAATAACTTTAACCCGCTCCATTTATATTTAGCCCCTTCATCAATCACAAAATATTTTGTTCACATGTTCAAGATATGAAATTCCATTTGAAAATACTTTTTTAGTTAGATTTCAAGCTCCTCCAATTGGACCTTTCATCTTTAAATAACCAATTGGAAATATTTTATTTGATAAGAATTATAGCATATTCGTGAAAATTAAAAAAAAATTAAATCTAGTCACAATTAAGATTCCTGTTTCCAAAATATGAGGGAGAACTACGTGAAGGTGGGAGGAGGGGGAAAAAAATTAGGAGTACTTACTAATTAGTCCTATTAACTAGACTTATTTACCTACAGGTCCTAACTAATAAATTTAACACTATAAAAATAATAGAGTGATAAATTTATCACTAAAAATTTATTCATAAAAACAAAGAGACTGATAAATTTATCACTATAAATTTATTTATAAAAATAAAAGACTGATAAATTTATCTTTATCACTTAATAAATTTATCAATAGGACTTAATGGGTAATAAGTCTCCAAAGTAGGACCTATTGGTAGTTTATCCAAAAAATTACCAATACATAAGGAATATAAGTGTGTCTGTGGTCAGGTGCAAATAAAAGGCTGTAGAGGGATGTAAGTGTCACTTATACCCCATAAATTGATTATTTTTTTTCCTTCCACTTGCATGTAGTTCTTTAAAAAAAAAATAACATATGCAATCATAAGAATACACATTCATTATTCTATACCAATAAAATAAGGGATAAGGACAACATGACATTAGGACTAATAGTCAACTCTTCAATTTTTATTTTTTATTTTTATAAAAAAAAAAAATAGGAGATATCTACAAATTTCATAAATTTATATTAAATTCACGGGTGAATATAGGGAAGTGCGGGTGGGGGTGACCAAACCCCAAAAATTGGAAAATATTATATATTATATTAGAAAATTTTAAATAATTTAAAATTATAAGAGTTTGTATTTCCAAACATATTTTCGTACTCTCATAATAATAATTCTAGATTTGTTCCTGATTAAATTGTATTGCATTCAATTACAATACATTATAACAAGCTTACGCAAAACTCAACAATCTTATAAAAAAAAGATTACAAATAGATAGAAAGGGAAAAAAAAAAAAAAAAAAAAAAAACAAAACAAAACAAAACAAAAGAAAAAAAAAAGGGCATACATCAATTTATAGAATAGATTTAGGATGAGTTTGGAACAAAAATTTGAGAAAAAATCTGTGGAGGCAAAAAAAAAAAAAAAAGACAAAATGAATCAAATATACATGCTAAATTTTGTTCACTTTTGTGATCACTTTTCTTTTCTTTCCACAAATTTTTAATCCTAACACAATATTAATCAAACTTTTGATCACAAATTGTCTACATGGACTCTTCACCAAAAGACCAACAAGTCCATTGGTTGAGTCAACTAATAATCTTATTAGTTAGAAGCTACCAAGCACTGCACATTCTAATAAATCTGTAAATGCATACCTTGTAGGCTTTGTGGCTCAACAAGGGTATGGATGGCGCGAAATTAAAAATCAACGGTACAGTAAAAAAATAATTGTATTATGAGGATTGGGATTGGGAATGAGCTCCCCCTCTAATATACCGAATCCTTTTTTTTTTTGAGGAAGAAGACGAAGAAGGGGAGGGAGGGGGGCGGAGGGGGAGGAGGAGGAGGGGGAGAAGGGGGAGGGGGAGGAGGGAGGGGGAGGAGAGGGAGGAGGAGGGGGAGGCGGTGGGGGTGACGGGTCGGGCAGAGGGGCGGGGCGGTGGGCTGCGGGGGCGGGGCTGACGCGCGGGCAGGGCGCGGCGTGGCGACGGGGGGGCGAACTCTCTCCCCTCTTCTTCTCCTCTCCTCTCCTCTCCTCTGGGGTCGAAAATGGAGGAAGAAAAAGGAAAAAAAAGCCCAAAGAGCTACAAATCTTTATTCTTGTATTATAGATAAAAAAAAAAATTTTGGTACAATTATGACATAGAGGAAAGATTTGCATCACATATAGAAAGAACTTGCACTATATATATTAGATATTTTCACAATTATAAAAATACAAATATTATTTTACTATCTCACTAATTTGCAGTATTTGATATCATTACATTACGGATAAAAGTAAGATCCAAAGAAAGTATCTACATATGAAATTATAATTTGATTAAGATAAATTAGAGCTACAGAAGAGGCCTGTTCATGACACGTGTTGGTCAATTAGTGCTTTTTCCCTTCTTTTGGATCATTTAAAAACAAGGGAAAATTAACCCAGGGATAATTTAAAAAAATTATTATATATGTATGCAAAAATTTATAATTTTAATTATTAATATTAGCATTGATAAAATTTATCAATAATTTATAATTATTTTTGAAGTTTTATACTAATTTGAAATTTTTCCCAAAAACAATTACAATTTTATGAGTAAAAATTTAGTATAACAATGATATAGTAGATTTAGCATCACTAATTTTCCTAGTTTGGCATAAATTAATAAGTATACACTCTTTATTTTTTTTATCTTTTTTGAATCACTTCATTTTTTTATTTTTTTATATATTTTTTTATTAAAAATTAAAAAACATATTTATTTAGATTATTTCGAACGACCCGTATTCATTAAAAAAATAAAAGTTAAAAAATAAGTAAATAATAATGCCAATTTAGAGCTGCTCCCCAGTTGCTCATGACATGACATTCGTGTTGGTCATTTAGTGCTTTTCCTCTTCCATTGTCTCATTTAAAAAACAACACAGTTCTAGTCTTTTCCATCAGTTGTTCTAGTCTTTTCCATCAGTTGTAACAATTAGAAAAGAGAAAAGAGCTGCACCCAATTGGGAGAGAGAGAGAAGAGAGCTGCACCCAATTGGCCTTGTTTGATTTGTATTTCTCAAAAAATTTTAAAAAAAAATTCTCTATAAATAAATTTTTAAAAGTAATCAAATTAAATAAATTTTTTTAAATTTTTTTTTCAAAACTTGTTTGGTTTACAAGTTTTTCAAATAAATCTCTCTCTCATACACATCAAATCAATCACTTTTTTCAAAACTCTCTCTTAAAATAATTTTTTAAAACATTTTTTTGAAAAAAAATAAAATTAAACAAATTTTCGTACTTTTTATCTCAAAACATGTTTCTTAAATACAAACCAAACAAGCGTGATTGTAACAATTAAAGAACAACCCAGTTCTTCTAGTCTATTCCATCAGTTCTAACAATTAAGGTCACGTTTTGGAAGCCAAAAGTCAAGTTTATTTTGGTTATTTTAATCATAAAAAATAAAATAAGTTTTTTAACTTAATAAGACAAAATATCACATTTAACTCATAATCATTATATTATTTCTCTTACAAAAAAGTCAAAAAACCTAAAAGTCCTTTCCAAATCAGTTTTTTTGTTCCAGGTTAAAATAGTCATAAAAGTTAAAAAGTTAAAAAACCAACTCACTTTCCAAACAAACCCTCAAATTATAAACTTTTCTATGTATTTTTTTTTTTTGAGTAAATTACGAATAGGTCCTAATAGTTTGATTTAATTATTATCAAGTTTTATTGAAAACAAGTCTTGGTAAAATTATCGATAAAAATAATTTTTTTGTGATAACTTTTTACATACGTCGCTAAAAATTGATAATTAGTAACTTTTTTTTGTCATAATTTTTATAAATTGCCGCTAAAACTTAAAATTAGCAACTTTTTTTATGAAAATTTTTTTTCATAACATTTATTAGACAATACATCTAATTATTAAAACCTACACGTAAATATATTTTTTTTTTTTTGGCTTGAAATCACTAGAGTATAATAAACCCTTAAAAGAATTAATGGATGATTCACATTTTATTCTTGAATGATGGAAAGATGTGGGATAAATATTCACCACATCGTATTAAGGGTTGGTTTGGGGTGTCTTAAAAAAGTGTACTTTTTGTCTTTTTACAAAAAGATGTGCAGAAAAGTAGAGAGGTGATGTGATGGAAAAAAGATAAAAAGATAAAAATATGGATTATATAAGTCACCCCAAACCAAGCCTAAGTAAGTTTCTGATAAAACAATTCTTGATTTATAGCAGTGTTGTTGACTAAATTATTAAAATATTAGATCACCTTTAACGTTAAATTTGATTTGACATTCCAAAGAGTAACATGATTTATTTTTGAGAAGTGTATTGAATAAACAAGAAGTCCATATTTATAGGCGGAGAAGAAACTTAAATAAGTGTAGAGAAAAAGATAGAGATACATCATGGATAGGTCTAGAAAAGAAGATAAGATATATCTAAAATACAGATAGATAAATATAAAATAATAATATATATCTAACACCCCTCCCCCTCAAGCTCCAGGTGATAAGTTAGATATCAACTTGAGCTTGGAGAGGAGATTAGAGAAGTGTCCTAGAAGATGAGCTTTGGTGAAGAGGTCGGCAATCTGATCAGCAGAGGTAACAAAGAGAAGACGAACATGGCCACTAGTAACATGATGTCGTATGAAGTGGCAATCGATCTCAATATGCTTGGTGCAATCATGGAAGACATCGTTATGTGCAATTTGAATAGTACTTTGATTGTCACAATAAAGATTGGTGGCAACAGAATGAGAAACACCCATGTCAGAAAGAAGCCAACGAAGCCACAGAAGCTCCTGAGTACTGTCAGCAAGAACACGATACTCAGCCTCGGTACTAAAATGAGCAACAAGAGTTTGCTTCTTGCTACGCTAGGAAATGAGAGGGTTGTTTAAGAAGAAGCAGAACCCAGTAGTGGAACGACAATTAGTAAGATCCCCTGCCCAATCGGTATCAAAAAAGGTATGCAGCTGTAGAGAAGAGTGAGGGGAGTAGGGAAGACCATGAAACAGAGTTCTTTTGAGATAGCGCAAAATGCGAACCAGAGCAGCATAGTGTGGAGAGCGAGGAACAGTCATAAATTGACTGACAATGTGAACAACATAAGCAATATCTGGACGAGTAACTGTGAGATAGACAAGACAACCAACTAGCTGACGATATAAAGTGGCATCAGTCAATAGAGGGCCATCAAGAGGTGTAAGATGAGTCTGAGGATCAACTGGAGTAGTGGCAATCTTGCAATCAGTCAGGCTAACACGAGCCAATAGATCAAAAGTATACTTGGCTTGGGTAAGAAAATAACCAGAGGAATCTTGAGAAATTTCCAAGCCAAGGAAGTAGCTAAGTGAACCCAAATCTTTCATCTCAAATTGGCGATGGAGAAACTGTTTGAGACTAGAAATACCCACTGTGTCATCTCCAATGATAATCATATCATCCACATAGAGGAGAAGGAGAATAGTACCGCACTCCATCTTATGGATAAACTAGACAAAATCATGGGAACTGGAAGAAAAACCAAAGTCACGAATGGTAAAGCTGAACTTGGCAAACCAAGCACACGGAGCTTGTTTCAAACCATACAAAGCTCGGCGAAGTTTGCAAACCTTGTTTGATGGAACAAAAGAACCAGGAGGGGGTTGCATATAAACTTCCTCAGTGAGATCACCATTGAGAAATGCATTCTTGCCATCCATTTGATAAAGACTCCAGTGTCGAGCAGCAACAACAGCAAGTAAGCTGCGAACTGAAGTAAGACGGGCAACAGGAGCAAATGTTTCCTCATAGTCAATCCCATATTCTTGACTAAATCCCCGGGCAACAAGGCAAGCTTTGTAACGCTCAATGGAACCATTAGAATGAGTTTTGATCTTGTAAACCCATTTGCAACTAACAGTACGCTTTCCAGGAGGAAGATCAACCACATCCCAAGTATGAGTTTGATCGAAAGCCTGCAATTCACCAGTCATAGCTTATTACCAAAGAGGGTTAGAAGAAGCTTCTTGATAAGAAGTAGGTTCATGAGAGCAAAAGGCAGTGGAACCAACAATATAATCACGGAGAAGAACAGAAGGTTGCCTTACCCGTGTAGAATGACGCTCAGGTGGAGGAGGAACCTCAATGGAAGTAGGTTTCAGAGGAACCTCCACCTGATCTGGAGAAGGCGTAGGACCATCAGCAGACGCAGGATCCTCAGGATGGACGATAGACGTAGGCAGTTGTGGAAGCATGGGGCCAGAATCTACATCAAAGTCATCAGAAAACAGATCTATAGAAATATCAGTAAAGACCGGTAAGTGGGTGGACTGTGGTAGGTGAAACTTGGAAAGAGTGGAGAACATTTTGTGTTCCCAGAAGACCACATGACGGGAAATACGAAGACGCTTGGAGATAGGATCCCAACAACGATACCCTTTATGTTCTATACCATACCCTAGAATACAACAAAGACGAGAACGAGGTTCTAGTTTAGTGTGTTCATGAGGCTGAAGAAGAACAAAACAAGCATAACCAAAAACTTTAAGAGTGGTATAATCAGGAGGAGAACCATACAAGCGCTCGTAAGGAGAAGTGTTAGCTATTACAAGGGTAGGGACTCGATTGATAGTGTGGATGGCAGTAAGGGCAGCTTCCCCCTAAAATTGTTCAGGACAAGAAGAAGAGAGGAGAAGAGCCTGAGTAGTATCTAGAATATGACGGTGCTTTCTTTCGGCTCGTCCATTTTGCTAAGAAGTGCCTGCACAAGATCGATGAGAGAGAGTACCATGAGCCCGAAGAAAAGAAAGAAAATTAGAATCCAAGTACTCCTTAGCATTATCAGAACAAAAAAGCTTAATAGTACGAGAAAACTGAGTACGGACCATAGCAGAGAAATCATAGTAAATCTGTTTAAGTTCAAAGCGGTTTTTGAGAAGAAAAAGCCAAGTATAATGAGAAAAATCATTAACAAAAATCACAAAATATCTGGACCCTCCCATGGTAGGTGTGGGGGAAGAGCCCCAAATATCTGTATGCCCAAGATCAAAATAAGCAGTAGAACTAGAATTACATTTATTAAAAGGTAAGGCAGGTTGTTTAGCAATTTGACAAGATAAACAATTGACATCTTCAAGACGGACATGACTTAACTAACCACTAGAAACTAAAATTTTCAAACGACTAAAAGAGACATGTCCTAAGCGACAATGCCAAAGATGAAAAGAAGACATAGTAGATGTAGCAGCAACAGTAGATGATTTGTGTGGACTGCGAAGATGGATAAGTTCGAACAGACGTCCATACTTACGGCCTATCCCAGGGATCTGTCTCATCTGAGGGTCCTGCACTAAACAACCATTAGCAGAGAAAGTAATAGTTAGACCAAGTTCACATAACTGACCAACAGAGATAAGGTTCATTTTAAGAGAAGGAATATGGTAAGTATCAGAAAGAGACACAGTGGAAGTAGAGATTTGGCCAATATGACTAACAGGCATATGAGAACCATCAGCAGTGTGTATAGTGGGAGCAAAAAAGGATGATGACAGAGAAGAAAATAGAGTGGAGTCAGAAGTCATGTGATTACAGCATGTAGAATCAAAATACCAAGAAGAGATACCTGAGGTTACTAAAAGAGCAGTAGAGGGAGGAGTACCAGATTTGTTGAGAACCTGGTGGATAATGGACTCAACATCATCCATATAGGAGCTCAGTAATGGCTTGCTCTAAAGTAGGCAAGGGCAAACGATGGAGCAAAGAAGCACGTACGGGCTCAAAAGTGCTATGAAGAGCCATAAGAAACTATAATAGTCGCTGATGATTCCGATAAGTAATAAATAGTTGTGCATCATCATAATGAGCCCATAGAGGTTCAGAAAGAGCGAGCTGGTCCCAAACAGACGACATTTGAGAAAGGAAGTCATTGAGAGACTGACCGGGTGCCTGGCGTATGTAATAAAGAGTCTGCAACAGTTGATACTGATGAGCATGTCTAGTGGTCTGATAGCGTTCCTTCAAGAAATCCCAAATTGCTTTGGCAGGAGAGGCAAGGGAGTCATCATCCTGAAAGCGTCCAAATTAAAGGTTGATGGAAGGAACGGAGGTAGCCCGGAACCATGTGATAATGTGATAATTTGATAATTCTTACTTTCCCATTCATCAAGACGGTTATCAAATGCAAAGTCCGTCTCATCCTCTTTCTGGGTGGGTTTAGGAATAGCACCAGTAATGATCCGCCAAAGGCGTTTTGCCTTTGATGAAACTCGAGAGAGCTTGAGCCCAATTAACATAATTGGATCCATCAAGGATAACATAAACAGATTGAATGTTCTCTGTATGATCCATAAATGCCAAAACGAAGGTCACTAACAAATTCAGAAGGCTGAAAAACCTTAGGGACAGATAGGGCTGATGTCAGCATTGTGGTTGTGATGATGTCAGCAGCAAGGCAGTGGCAGAGTAGGGCTGACGTCAGTGGTTGAGGAGGGCTGACGTCAGCGACTGAGAAATAGGGGAAACGGCTTGAAGGAAGCCGACCGGAAGCCAATAGGAGGTGGCTGATGCGAAAGTCGAGTTCGGCTGATGCGGAAGCCGAAGTTTGATCGGCTGAGGCGCAAGGGCGGAAGCCGATGGCGGCTGAGATAGAAGCCGATGGGCAAGTCGACGTCAAATCGGCTGAGGCGCTAGTGCGGAAGAATGGCTAATACGGAAGCCGACGAGCAAGCCGAGAGAGGTTGGCTGCGACGATGCGTGTAGGAGCGTGCTGAGAGTGAAGGCGACATCAACCGATGCACGGGGCTTTGGGAGGCGCGTGGGAGCGCGTGCTCCGTCCGATGGAGGTGAATCTAGTGGCTTTGGCTTCGTTATGAAGAGACGAAGAAGTGAGTGTAGTCCAAACGTTGAAAGAAGAATGGACGAGATACACAGAAACCAGCAGAACCTGACAGGACAAAAGTAATTTGCCAAAAAAAAAAAAAAAAACAAATGGGAGGAAAGAAAAAAAAATGCTAGGAGAGATCCCCAGGCTCTGATACCATGTTATGAAAATAGAGAGACTGTATATTGAATTGTATTGAATGAATTACAAGAAACCTGTATTTATAGGCTGAGAAGAAACCTAGATAAGTGTAGAGAAGAAGATAGAGATACATCAAAGATAGGTATAGAAAAGGAGATAAGATACATCTACAATACAGATAGATAAATATAAAATAATAATATATATCTAACATTTATTAACGTGAAATGTGTAATAAAGTTAAACTTTTGATTTTCAAAGTAAAATAAAGAAGTGTTTATAAATCTCATTTGGAAAATTTATAACTCAATAACTTCACAAAGTATTTTATATTCCACTGAATTCTATATATTTAAACTTATATTTTAATAGATATATTTTTTTCATATTAGAAGTATTATGTGAACTATTTTACCCTTATAAATTTTTATTATAATATATATATATATATAGATAACTAGTAATTGACCCTTGCAATTCATGTGTTATTTAAAAATATATATGTTTGATGGTATAATGTGTATTATAAAAGAAAGATTGTAATTTTAATTTAAAATTAATTTTAAAGTATCATTTTAATTATTTATTTTGATAATATTAGTGCTATCATTCTATAAAAGTATTACTTGAATACTTATATATATTAATTTTAGTTAAATTATTTGTGTATTTTGATAATTTTAGTTCAATTGTATTATAAAAATGTAATTATCATATAATAGTTTTGTATGATATATATCAAATTATAAAATAGTAAAATAAATACTCATTTTGATATTAAAAATAATAGTTAAATTAGAAGAAGAATTAATAACATAAAATTAAAATTAATTCTAACTATTTAATTTTTTTTATATTCATTTTGAAAATAAAAATATGTAGAAATAAAAATTATATAAAATTTATTAAAAAAAATTAAATATAAATATATTATAGTTTGATTATCATATAATAATTATATATGATATATATATAAATATATTAAATTATAAGATAGTAAAATAAATACTCTTAATTAAATTAAAATGTCAACTATATAAAAGAAATTCAACAGCGATTAAAACATTAAAAAACTTGTTGTTCAATAATTGAAAAAATAACTCAAATAGTAAATCTATACTTTAAAGGTTCCTCGAGAGTATCATTATTGTGCAGGTTTTTCTACTGTGAGCTGTGATTATATAAAAAAAAAATGTAAGAAATGAAGTATAATTTCATATATAAAATTACTATAAAATTTAAACAACAAACCCATAATATAGAATTGGTATTGGGTATAAAATAATGCATGGGATAAGAAGAAAAAAGGCAATTTAGCATTAAAAAAATTCTAATACCCTTGAAAGAATTAAGAAAAAAAAAAAATGAAACGTAAAATTAGTATTGAGTTTGTGAATTATCTCAATTTACCAAGAAAAATATATAGAAAAGTAATATTTGTCAAATAGAGTTCATATAAAATAGGTAAAGTTAATATAATTTAAATTATATTTGGGTTTATTTAGAACTCTATATGTAATTAAGAAAATAAATGCTAACGTAGCTCTCTTAGAAAAAAGTTAATCCTTAGAATGTTCCATCTAAACATAGAAAAAACACTACTTTTAATAATATATATATGATCCCATATATATAGGAGAGAGAAAATTATTATTAGATATATATGTCATTTAAGATATATATTAAATAATGTATATAAATATAGGTGATTATTATTCTTAATATTTTTTTTGCTTCAATGTGAGGTATTCACTTGATCAAAGATCTTTGTTCATCATTCTTTTACAATAAAGTTCTGCCATGAAAGAACATTTGAAAGAGAAGATAAGTTTTACATGTAAACTAATGATAGAGATAATGATGGACTTGGAACAGAGATGATAGTAAACCGAGGATGAACAATCGTTTTTTTGCCATAGTTATATACAAACCATAATCTCTTCGTTGGTTTATGCAATTACTGATATTATGTAGTTTATTCACCGGTATTATACCAAAGTTGATTATATACATATTTTTCCAAAAAAGTGCGTCAATATATATGAACTATTTGATGTTTTTTATATATTGTTTGGTGATTTATTGTATATTAATTGTTACTATACTTATTGGTTGAGCAATCATTTTTATTGCAATTGAACAATTGAAATAGTCAATTTTCACTTTTTAAATTTTGTTTCGTATTTTCACATTGCAGTGTGAATATTCGCATCAGTATGAGTTTAGTCTTTTTAAGGCTAATTGTATGTTAATTGTAAATTGTAAATTGTATTTTGGTATGAATTTTATTTTTTCAAAAGTTAGTTATATGTTTGTTGTTTTTATTATTATACTTATTGGTTCACCATTTTTGTTACCATTGGACAACCAAAATTGTCGAATTTCACTTTGTTTTATGTTTTCATGTTACAGTGTGAATGTTCACATTGGTATGAGTGTAGTTTTTTTAAAGGGTAGTTGTATGTTAATTATAAACTGTGAATATTCACATTATATTTTGATATGAGTTTAATTTTTTTGAAAGTTAGTTATATATTTATTATTTATTGTGAACATTCACATTGTACTTTGGTATGTGTTTTATTTTTTCGAAAGTTAGTTGTATATTAGTAGTCATTTTAGCATAAACAAAAATTTGTTATTTTAGTCACAAACACAACGTGTGCATAGAGATGTGAGTTTTACATAATTCTGTAATACAAATAGGTCGTCGCATCTAATATTAATGTTCACACACTCATATAACATTGAGTGTATGTATGGTTCCATGAGGAGATATTATTTATCAACATGCATTTGTAATATGAAAGTTCACATCAACATTTAGTGAAGGATTTTCAAAAAGTGATGATTTAGGATTTTGAGAATGTGAGATTTTTTTTTTTTTTTTTGTAAAAAAAGAGAGATTTTTCCCCCTAAAATGAAGTAGAGATTTTCTTCATAGAATAAAGAACAAATTTTCTCCATCAAATGAGAAGGTTTTCTCTAGAATGATGAAATATTTTCTCTATGGAATAAATAAGAGATTTTCTCGACGGAATAAGAAATTGTTGCTATTTTTTTATTGGTATTAATTTCAAAATAGAAATAAGCAGATAAAGTTAGAAGGGTGATTTAGTCATATTACACCAAATGGAACCTAATGAATAATTAAAAAACAATATAGGTTAGATGGAATATAAGTCTTAACAATGAAATTTACTAAAAAAAACTCATTTGTTTATTTCATAAAATAAAAATATAATAAAATAATAAATTTGACACATCAAGAAGACTTGTTAGTTTTTTTGAAAATTTTAATTTTAAAATGTAAATTATCACATAGTAATTTTTTTCAATAAATTTGACATCTTTGTAAATTTAAAGAATTAGTTGGAGAGTTTGTTTAACAGGAAATTTAAACATAAAAAATGATTGGGAGTTTTAATAAAGGAGCTCTAATGAGTTCTAATGGGAGTGGACCTTACTGTGATGTAATGTTTTGGCCTTGATTTTATTTTTTTAATTTTTTTTTATTCCCTATCACATCATTAGAGCTTCATTAGAGCTTCAAAATTAGAGGGATTTGTCATTACTCTTTAAACATGGACCTAGGTCTAATCCAACTGGAAGAAGTTGTTCTATGCTGTAATGGCACTATCATGTGGTGTAACGTGTGGTGCTTAATAGTTGTGATTGGAGGTAGAACTCCTGATTTGGTTGGGTGATAGAGAGAGGAACGATAGAGAGCATGGTAATTTATGATTAGTTTTTGGTATGTGATGCTTGGGTACCGAATAATTTTCTTTGGATCTATAAGATGATATTTGTAAATATTATGATATGACGTGAGATATAACATATGTTTATGTTCATTGCATGTATGCACAACTCAATGGACAAATTTTATACTCTGTTTCCGCTTCTGGCTTCGTTATTAATTATGTATATGTATTATAAATTCTATCTTTGAGGCCGGGTAATCTGGGATTACTGGCTGGTCACATCCTAAACCTATGGGGGCGAGTTTGGATCGTTACAAAACTGGACAAACCAAGAACCAAGGGGCTTGCAAAATGAGAGAACCATGAGAGCTACCCGGCCAAGGTTGGCTAGAAACCTCTCTGGCGTGAAAGTTAGGAGTCGGAGAAGAAGATGAAGCCTCTCTAGTGTAGAGAGGAAAAGAAAGAGTGTATGTATGTGTGATAGTCGGGAATCACTATGCAATGAGATGGGTGTGTTTTTTATATAGATGACTTGACTTGCTTTTCAAGGTGAAAGTGAGAGAGCTTTGG
Organism: Camellia lanceoleosa; assembly: GCA_025200525.1. Lineage (NCBI taxonomy): Eukaryota > Viridiplantae > Streptophyta > Magnoliopsida > Ericales > Theaceae > Camellia > Camellia lanceoleosa. Next base: position 137,821,321 of record CM045761.1, on the reverse strand, counting down.
TGTCTCTTGTCGCTCTCTATCATATCTCAGGTGATGGATCACTGAGCTGGTCATCAATGCTTGCACATGCTCACTTGAACCCTATATACATCATTGCACATTCCTTCTCTTAATAGTTTCCTTAATTCTTAGAGAGACCAGCTGAGGTGGCACTTGATGCATGCTAACAGCTTAGACACCTGACACTGGAGGCCTCTACCTAGTTTGCTCGGTTCCTCGACCCAACCTTGTTCGGCCTTCTATGAAGTTGTTATAGATATGAACTGGGCCTATATGGATGACTTCATCTTAGCTCGGCCCACGTTGGTTCTGCTAATGGGCTCGGCCCATGTAGTTCTGCTTATGGATTCGACTTATATAGTTCGGTTTATGGGTTCAGCCCATTTCAGGACTTTGTCGGAGTTGGCCTTGTTATGACAGGTTTGGTCCAAGTGCTCGAGGACTTGGGGGATGATCCATGTGGATATGGACTTGACGTGGCTAGCCCATGTCAGTGTTTGGCCAATCGGATTTGAGCTTGATGAGTTGGATCGGCCCAATAACTTTAACCTGCTCCATTTATATTTAGCACCTTCATCAATCACAAAATATTTTGTTCACACACTATCGATTGCGTAAACAAACATTTTTCTTGTTCCAGATATGAAATTCCATTTGAAAATACTTTTTGGAGTTAGATTTCAAGTTCCTCCAACTGGACCTTTCATCTTTAAATAACCAATTGGAAAAAATTTATTTGATAAGAATTATAGCACATCCATGAAAAATAAAAAAAATTAAATCTCATCACAATTAAGATTTCCGTTTCCAAAATATGAGGGAGAACTATGTGAAGGTGGGAGGAGGGGGGAAAAAATTATCAATACATAAGGAATACAAGTGTGTTTGTGGTGGGGTGTAACTGAAAGACTGTGGGAATACAAGTGTCACTTGTACCTCATAAATTGATTTTTTTTTTCTCCCATTTCTTCTACTTGTATGTAGTTCTTCTGAAAAAACAACATATGCAATCATAAGAATACACATTTATACTATGCCAATAAAATAAGGGATAACGACAACATGATATTAAGATTAATAGTCAACTCTTCAATTTTTATTTTTTATTTTTATATAAAAAAAATAGGCCATATCTACAAATTTATATTAAATTCAAGGATGAATATAGGGAAGTGTGCGTGGGGGTGACCAAACCCCAAAAATTGGAAAATATTATATGTTATATTAGAAAATTTTAAATAATTTAAAATTATAAGGTGTTGTTGGGTAATACTTACGTTTTCAGTTTTCTATTTATATTTATAAAAATTTTAAAAACTCAAATAAAAACTTGTTTGGTAAATTTTTTATTTATAAATCAGTGGTCTCAGTTTATAAATTTGGCCAAAAAATATAAACTCAAAAAATATGTTTCCGTTTTGAATTTTGAGTTTTGAGGTTTTTTTTTTTTTAATACCCAACACTAGCCACCACCCGTCACCATTTTCCACCACTATCTTCCGCCACTACCACCCACCACCACCTGCCACCACTACTCATCACCCACTCACCACCACCAGCCACCCCTCGCCGCCACCACCACCACCATTACCCACCACCCACCTGCCATCCACCCGCCACCACCCACCACCCACCACTACCATCCACTGCCCGCCACCACCCCCGGCCACCCCCCCACCACCACTCACCACCCACCTGCCACCACTGCCACCACCACCACCCACCATCACCCACCACCCCACCACCACCACCCACCATCGCCCACCGCCACCCACCGCCACTACCATCCACCCACCGCCACCACCACCCACCACCACCCACCACCACCACCACTGGCCGCCACCACCCGCCATCCGTCACCACCCGCCACCTACCACCCACCACCCACCACCACCACCACCCACTCCACCCACCCACCACGCCACCACCACCACCACCACCACCACCACCCACTCGCTACCACCCACCACCGTCACCCACCTAACCACCATCACTACCTGCCACCACCCACCACCACTCGCTATCCGCCACCCACCCGCCACCACCCACCACCCCCTCGCTACCACCTGCCATCGTCACCCACCCACCCACCACCACTACCACCCGCCATCTGCCACCCACCTGCCACCACCACCCGCCGCCACCACCACCACTACCACCACCTACTCGTTACTACCCACCACCGTCACTCACCCACCCACCACCACCACCCACCCGCCACCACTCACCACCACCCGCTACCCACCACCCACCCTCACCACTTTTCACTATCGTCTTCCGTCGCCACTTGCCACCACTTGCCATTTCTCACTCTTTTTTATATTTTTAAATTTTTTAAAATATTTTGTCAATTACCAAATGCGTTTGTAGTTTATATTTTTCTAAAAATAAACAAAAATTAGTTTATAAAATTTTTGTAAATATAAACTGGAAACGTAAACGTTACCAAACAGACAAAAGTTTACATTTTCAGACATATTTTCATACTCTCATAATAATAATTCTAGATCTGCTCATGATTAAATTGTAGTGCATTCAATTACAATACATTATAACAAGCTTACACAAAACTCAACAATCTTGTAAAAAAGATCACAAATAAAAATATAAAGGAGAGAAAAAAGAAAAAAGGAAAAAAAAAAAGGGATGAGTTTGGAACAAAAACTTGAGAAAAAATCTGTGGAGGCAAAGAAAAAATAAAAGACAAAATGAATCAAATATACAAGCTAAATTTTGTTCACTTTTGTGATCACTTTTCTTTTCTTTCCACAAATTTTTAATCCAAACACAATATTAATCAACCTTTTGATCACAAATTGTCTACATGGACTCTTCACCAAAAGACCAACAAGTCCATTGGTTGAGTCAACTAATAATCTAATTAGTTAGAAGCCACCCAGTACTGCACATTCTAATAAATCTGTTAATCCATACCTGGGAGGCTTTGAGGCTAGGTGGTGTTTGAGAAGTTTGTGTGTTGGCCATTTTTTTTTTTTTTTTTTTTTTTTCACTGAAAAACAAATTTTTTGTATAATAAAAAAACAAATCCAAACAAAATATCACATTTAACCCCATAATCATTTCACTTTTTCTCTCACAAACATCACATTCAACCACAAAAAAATCCAACTATCTTTCTAAACATCAAAAAAAATTTCTCTAATAATATCTTACAACTAAAAAAACTTACATAAAAACTCACTTTCCAAACACCCACTCAAAAAGGGTATGGATGGCGGGAAATTAAAAATCAACGGTACAGTAAAAAAATAATTATGAGGAGTGATGGAGACCCCCTCTAATCACCACCTCCACCGCCCCCACACACATGTGGCAGGTGGTGATTGGAGGACAAGGGAAACACAAAAGAAAAAGAAAAGAAAATCCAACCAATAAGAGAAAGAGGAGGTCAAAGAGGATGGAAAAAAAATGAGGTCTTAGACAATTTTAAAATAATTATATTATAGATAAAATCTTTTTTGGTACAATTATGACATAGAGGAAAGATTTGCATCAAATACAAAAAGAACTTGCACTATATATACTAGATATTTTCACAATTATAAAAATACAAATATTATTTTACTATCTACTAATTTGCAATATTTGATATCATTACATTACGGATTAAAGTAAGATCCAAAAAAAGTATCTATACATGAAATTATAATTTGATTAAGATAAATTAGAGCCGCAGAAAAGATCTGTTCATAACACGTGTTGGTCATTTAGTGCTTTTTCCCTTCTTTTGGGTCATTTAAAAACAAGAGAAAATTAACCCAGTGATAATTAAAAAAAAAATTATTATATATGTATGAAAAATTTATAATTTTAATTATTAATATTAATATTGATAAAATTAATCACTAATTTATAATTATTTTTGAAGTTTTATCCTAATTTGAAATTTTTCCTAAAAGCAATTTCAATTTTATGAGTAAAAATGCAGCTATTTTAACTAAAAAGTTATTATAAATTGTCACATCATTATTTTTATTTTTCTGAATATAATTTTATAAAAAATTAAAAAATTACTAAAATAATATATTTCCAAATAAAACCTAAATTCCTACGGTCGAAACAAACCTTTGGAAATAAAGCTTACATCCTACGCCTCGTGGTCACAATATATAGATTTGTGTTGGCCAGAGGATTCAGACTTGGGTGAGAGCAAACTGCCAAATCTCAATACTATATGTATCCATGAAAAGAAAAAGATAAAAAATAATTAAATAATAATGCCAATTTAGAGCTGCTCCCAATTGTTCATGACATGGCATTCGTGTTTTGTCATTTAGCGCTTTTCCTCTTCCATTGGCTCATTTAAAAAACAACTCAGTTCTAGATATTCCATCAGTTGTAACAATTAGAAAAGAGAAAAGAGCTGCTCCCAATTGAGAGAGAGAGAGAGAGAGATGGTGGTTGTGGTAGTGATGAAGCCAATTGAGGAAGTGGTTGAGGCCAAGACAGAGCCATTGTTCAAACCCAAGAAAGGAAGTGTAATTCCGGCCAAGAGGAGGCTGGTAAAGACCATGATGTTTGATTGCATAGCTCAATCCATGGCTTCTCTGTTCTGTTCTTGTCGTTGTCGTCGTCGCCGCCATCACTCTCACAACAACAATGGTAGCTGCCCATAGATGGTCTCACCGGTCAATACGTCAAATTCAATGATCGATAAGAAGATGAAGAAAAAAGGAATCTTTCCATACCCATAAAGTTCTTTACAATACTTTAAAATCTCTCTCTCTCTCTCTCTCTAGACTCTCTCTAAATTTTCAGTTTTCATTTTCATCCATTAGTGTTCTAGGCAACATTTTCACAGATCATTAGTGTATTTTGTTATTTTGTATCACTCTTTTGTAATTTGTATGAATTTTCTATTCAATGGAAATGAATCCATAGCAATTTAACTAAACTTCTTGTTCATATTCTGTATCGCTCAAACTTTACCTTGAAGAACCAGAAAAACTGAAATGATTGCTTTCACAGTTTGATTCTGAATCAATAAAGTGATGGATACCCAGAAAGCCAATATTCTGAATCCTCTGTTTTATTCTCGGAGGGAATGATAGTACAAAGCTTTTCTTGTTCATATTTTTCCTTGCTCTGTTTTTTTTCCCGGCAACTAAACAGAAATGCTTTTTTTTTTTTTTTCCCTGATTCGTCATTTTTGTTTTTTGGTGGCAACCAAACAGAAGAAAAGATTTGTGAATTTCAATTCCCATTTCCTGTAACCCAATAACCAGTTTGGAGAACACACGGACCAAATTCAAATGCAATGATGAATCCTGGAATTGAATCTCAATCATGCTTATCGCAGTATCGGATAATGTAACGGTATCGATCGTGGAGGATCGGATAACGGTAGTATCGATCGATACATATCGGGAATCGGGTGTCGCGGCGGTGAAATTTTAAAAATCATTTCACAGGTTTTTTTATTTTTTCTTTCCCGTACTGGTCCGAATCGGTGAGTATCGGTCCGTCGCAGTTTGTGTGACGATTACAGACCGATGCGTACCTAGACTCGGCCGATACTCTTGCGATTTTCAATCTCAGTGGTATACCGACCTATATTCGGCGCGGTACTTCATTTTTCCGATACGTATCAGCCGATACATAGCGTATCGGCCGATATTTAAAACTATGATGTCAATATTAAAGAATTCATTATTTGGAACTTTTGGCTGTGACAAAAGTTTCACCCTTTCTTTCTTTTTTTTCTTTTTTTTTTCCTTTTCCTTTTGTAGATCCGTTTGGCATTATTGCTTAGACAGTTTCATAAAGTTTTAAAAATGAATATCAAGAAAGCATTAATCATTTTTAGTGAAGATCATTGAACCCATTGAAGTACTAGGCTCAAAATTTTGGAGGGAGATAATTAGAAATACTGAATTGAAACAAATTAAAAATTCATAAAAAATATCAACATTTGCAAATTCTTAGATTAATTTGGCAGATAGAACAAATTAATACAAATTGAGACTTCTTGTTTGTACAATCATGTATTCACCATTTATTTAATTGTTTATTTTTATTAATCCACCTTTGTATTTTCTTGGGAAAATTACTTGTGAGTGTAAAGGTAAAAAAAATATTTACAAATTAGAAATATTCTTCATAAACATTAATATGTAAAATCATAAAAAATTTCATGATTTTGTAATTAAGTTTTGAAAATATCACTAACAAGTATTTTCCCCTATTTTCTTGCAATTCCTTATGTTGATATTGATAATTTTAAAATTTTGAAGTTGTGTGTTATAGATGCTTGGTCAACGAAAGCCATTAGAAATAAAAGCGAAGTTGCAACCAACAGTTCCTTCATAGCACATGCTTAAAAAAGTAAGGACTTGTTTGGTTTACTTTTGAAAAATAAATTTTGGAGAATTTTTTTTTTTAATTTTGTTTGGTTTAGTGATTTTGAAAAAAAAAAAAAAATCCAAAATTACTTTATCTCTTCTACACATCAATCAATCACTTTTTTTTCCCCTCATCTCTCATTTTCAATAGAGATGGCAATTTGAAGCTGACCCGACGAGAACCTCCTCCAACCCTGAATGGAATGATTTTTCCCTGAAAAAACTCTCGACCGATCGGGAATGATATTCAAAAATCAATCCTCGATCATTTTTGAGCCGGGGGACGATGATATCTTCCCCAGCCCTAGACCTGCCCCGTCCTCATCCCTATCTCTATCCCCATCCTTATTTACCTCCGATATGAAATTATAGTTGTATCCCTCTATATATATATATATATGGTTCCTTATTCTTTGACTTAGTTTAGTCTTTTTCTCTTTCTAAAACCCTCCCCTCCTTCCGATCTCCCTCTCTCCCTCTTTCCGATCTCCATTACTGCCTCACGCCAATCTCCCTCCCTCCGATCTCACTACCTCACGCCGATTTCCATCACTGCCTCCCTCCGATCTCCCTCCCTCTGATCTTGCTCCAATCTTCCTTCAATCTCTATCAGCGGCTCTCGTTTCTCTTCTCCGAAGCCCTCTCTCTCTCCTCTCTATCACCACCGATCGCCATCGTTCCTCCATCATCAGAGTTTTGTTGCTTTTGTCACCTCACCAACGTTGGCATGAGATCTTCGTCCATTTGAGCTTAGATCTATTGTTGATGAAGATGAAAAAAATGATGATCTGTTTCTGTTGAATGCGTTAGATTTTTTTATTTTTTACATTTGATGAATATATATGCTCTCAGATCTGTTAATGATGTTGTTATTGTTGATTAGATCTAATCTGTTTCTGTTGAATGTGTGAGATTTTTTTATTTTTCTATTTTTTACATTTGATGAATATATATGCTCTTAGATATGTTGATGATGTTGTTGTTGTTGATCAGATTTGTTGTTGAATATTTATGTTGTTTTTGTTGTTTTTTTTATTTTGGTCGAGAAATTTTCGAGATTGGAAAAACCCGATCCCTGTTAGGGGATGGGGACGGGGACGGGGACGACAGCTGTGATAGGCTCCCCGTCGTGGATCAGGACCGGGGACGAGAAAATTTCTAACATCGGGGATCGGGGATGGGGAGTGTGATCCCCGATCCCGTCCTGGCCCATTGTCATTCCTACTTCAATAACTTTTTCTCTTACACACATCTACTCAATTACAACAAAATATCAAATTATCCCGAATTCCTATACTCCAAAACTATTTCTAAAATATATAACCAAATAAACCAAAAAAATTTCTAAACTCTCTCCCTAAAATCTTTTTTGAAAATTTATCTCCCAAAATCAAACTAAATACATCATAAGATTTCCATTATTATTGCGACAATTGATTTGTTTTGTGTGGTTGAAGTGAAGCCATTAGTGGATAAGTTTAAAAAATTCCTTTTAAATATTTACATTTGGCTTTGGCTAGAACTTTGCACCTTTTTTTGTGTAAAAGAGTTTGAATCTCTTCATTTACATAAGTTTTATTTTGTGTATTTAAGAATTTTCTCTTTTAAATTTGGATGGTTTTGTTATTAGTTATATGTTATATTTAATTTTTATTATAATTATAACTATAATTTATTATAGGAGAAATTTTAAAAAAATTTCTCAAGAAGTCTTACAACAAAATAAATTCTAAATTTTTAATTTTATCAATTTAAATCATCTACTTAATTTTGTTAAATAAAACTGTTAGAAAAAAAAGTATATTTTAGTTATATAAATCAACGGTATTTTAGACATTTTTCATACACTTATACTAAGTTCAATGATTAAGATATATTTTTTTTTTGACAATTTTACTTAACGGAAATAGGTAGATGATTTAGATTGAAAATAAATAAATAAAATTTAATTTAAATTGACTAAATTAAAAATTAAAAAAATTATTTTATTATATGACTCAAATTTTATTTATTATTTATTATTATTATTATTTCGTAATTTCGCTTTCAATATAGTACAAGAGTGGAAAATTTTGAGGTTTTGCATCTTGTGAAGTGGGGTCAGGGTGGCCCAAGAGTCAGACTGAACATTTTGTGGACCAACTGACTAACCCATCAAACGAAAGGGTTCCTTAGACCAGACCAAAGAAAACTTTAGAAATGTTACGTGGAAACTTGTATAATTTTTTTTATTTTTTATTTTTTTAAAAACATAATAATAGTAAAACCAAAAAAATATGGGTAGTTTGTAGTCTCCTTTAGACCCACCTTCATCATCACATAACATGGTCCGTTATCCATTTGCATGTACTTTTGAAAAATACTTAAAATCATTAAAACACAACTCTTTAATTTATTTCTAATCATGTGGATTATTGTATATTAAATATATAGTTAGTCACTAATTTATGAAAAAATAGAGGGCATGTGATTTTATTAAATTACTTAACTTTTCAAAATATTTTTAAGTAGATGATTTCAAATTAAAAAAAAAAAAATTGTCAGAATCTCAAACACAAATAATATGTGTCACACTTGTAAGTACTTGTAGAATTTTGTCTATGGAACACTACAAAAATTTAATGTTTAGAAATCAAAATTTAGGAATAAAATTATTTTTTAAGAACTAAATATTTTTGTTGCAAAAAGTATCGTTATTATATTTTTAGTAACGAAAATTGTACATTAGTGATAAATTATTATCCTTTTAGGATCAAATTTTTTGTCTTAAAAAATAAATCATGTTGAGACCAAAATTTATTCCTAAAAGTCTATTTATTAGTGAAATTTTCAAAATTTTGTTCGTAAAAGTCTTGTTTTTAATTTTTTGAGATGATCTTTTAGTGACTATTCTCACGATGATAGAAATCAGTTTCTAAATATCTTTCGATACAAAATTTTTACTTGTGGAGATTAAAAATTTAATTTCTAAAATTCTTATACATTATAGTGAAAATTGGAGGTTTCTTTGAGGTTACTACCTCGGGACAAAATATCAATGTCGAAGAGATACTGAGGGTATGGGGGTGGGGTGATTTAATTAATTGGAAAATGAAAAATCCCCCTAAAAAAATTCCTCCTAATCCCCCTAATTTTCATTTTTGGCAAACCAGTTTTTTTTAAAATCCTCTTTTACCAAACACAAACAGAAAGGGTATGGGGGTGGGGTGATTTAATTAATTTGTCATTATTGATTTGTCATAATCTCAGACACAGAGAACATCCTCATGAAAAAACTATGGCGGTGTAGCTTGTTTTGTTATTATATTAACGTTGTGTTTGGTTGAGAATTTTGTGAAGGAATTTAAAATAAAAAAGAAAAAAGGTGTGTGAAATTAGGAAAAATATAAGTATATTTTATTCACATTTTACCTATCTTTTCTATTTCCTTTTCAAAATCTCTCTTCAAATCCCATAACTAAACATTGCATAAGGCTCTCTAATTGTGAGGGCAAGGGTAGGGCCTCGTCTTTGAAGTTAGATATTTTTTTCAAATTTTTATTCAACATATTTTTTATGAGAAAAATATGGAAAGGACTTGAGACCCTTGCTCGAAAAGTTAGTCATGGGGAGAACCAAGTCACCAAGGCCACATGTTTTGGAAATTAGTCCGCCTCCACCTCAATTTGACAAGAGCCCTTGGACTAAAGCTTAACTCATCCTAACAAAAAAAGATTGTGTTATCTATTTAATTTACCATGTGAATTAGAGAGATGCAATTTGAGATCATGGCCTATCATAGATTTTAATTTTTGTGAATCGTTCATGTAATTGAATCTCCATATATAATTTATTCATAAAAATAAAATTGTGTCACAAATAAATAGAGAGGGGGGACATGGGTCGCACTTAGTTAAATTTTATGTGATAGAGAAGATTCCAAAGGCAACAAACAGTCAAATAACAAAGGCAGAGACAAGAAGCATCATCCAAAGGATTTACGTAGCACAGTTTTGTTCTTCTCGATGGACCCATGGTGGTGGAAGTCCTCTCTCATTGGCCCACCTACTCCTTCACAATTCTTCCACCCGTCCTTAGCTTTATATTACAAGCTTTTTGGGTTGGAGTGGAGTGGGGTGGGGTGGGGCTAATTTTCAAGTCTCTTGCCACGTCGCAATTGCACATTGTGAAAGGAATTCCAAAGAGAGATGTGGTAAACCCAGGTAAGAGAATAGTCCGAGGTAGGACCCGAGCCCAAGTCATAGCGGTATGAACCCACCTATGGGAGCGGTAGGAGTCAAGTTCAAACCAAGGTTTAAATCCAACATTGCTGGGAGCTTAAGCCCAAGTCATGGTCATTTGTGTTAAAAAAATTTAATAGCTTTAGTTTTAATTCATTATTAGGCAGTCGAATATTATCTTATTCATGTCACTTTCTTTGATTCCTTTTTGGCTAATTCGAATAATGTGTGCCAGATTTGATTGGGAAATGAATGGCTAATCAGAGAAGATGGGTGAAGCAACTGAAAGCATATGATAATTAGTGGGCTTCGATTTCTATTTTAAATTAACCACAAAGCCGAAAAGGAAGTTTCCTTTCCTTTGGAGGCTTATCTTTCCAAGCCCATTTTGGAGATTTGCAACTTGGATAAATGGGTATACTTTTCCCCAAAGAAACACCTTTTGGCACTAGATTAATTGATGCGGATCCCACGTTTACAAATGGAAATCGTGAGATATAAAATATGTTTTTTTTTTTTTGGCAATGAAATGAAACAATTGTTATTCTTTTAAAATATAGGAGAGTGAGTTTTAAAAAAAGCATTTTCGAGTTCTATTGAATTTGGTCTGGTGTATAGAATGTTCAATTCATCATTTTGTTTTCATGCCTTGGTCAATTTACATTGCCCATTGTGGCATTCATCAAATCAATAACAAGAATTGATTAGTGCTGAATAAGTTCAATTCTTGTTCTTACTAAAGAATAGATTAAGAAAATTAAACAAGCTTAGACTCATTAAATATAGACTGATCAACTATCGTTCTCATGTGAATCGATAAAAATAGGGAAAAAAAAATTAGAAAAATTTTAAAAAAGAAAAAAAGTAAAACATTAATTAAGTAATGCAGTCATCGAGAATTTTATTTTATTTTTTTAATGAAATAGAACAATATTTAACCCCAATAATTTTTTATTAGATTTAGAAAATATTTTTATAATAATGTTATGAGTAACCATATTTCTCATCACATAATATTGTTTCTTTTAGGGAAAATTACCACACAATGGTGGTATAACAAAATTTTTACAAACACATGAAAAAACTTAAAATTTTAATTATTAATAATTAACTTTTCAAAAATCCACTGAATTGTTATTTTACTAGTTAGTGGGATAAATCTCTCTGGTGAAAGAAACAACAAATCCTAAAGAGTGACAATCTGATTCCACCAAAGAAGAAGCTTGTGAAGACATGATGGGTAATGTTTGTTTAATGGAGTCATGTTTGTTTAATGGACAATGTTAAAGATAATTTTCTATATAATAATTTACGATGTGTTATCATTTTTCTTGTTTATTTTGACAAGAGAAAAAATTAGATTAACAATTTAATTTTACAAAAATCATATTTGATTGTCAAAAATAATATAAATTTAAAAGTATATTTTTTTTTTTCAAATTAGAATTATGTATGAAATGCGTTCTTATGTAAAAATTTGTTCGATTTCAGAGATAATTTGAATAATTAAAAATTCCTAAGCCCCTCAAGAAACTAAATGAAATGTTTTAATATTATAATAGTATAAAATAGATATATTTGATAAATTAATGAAGTTGTATTGGAAACTTCTATTCAATAGAAATCATGGAGCGATCCCAAAGTCTACAAGTGTAGATACCATGGGACCCAAAGAAGTTATTGTTAAAGGACTTCCAATATATGTAGCTCATCATTTGAATGCAGAAAATTGAAAGGCGGCTTGGCAGGATGGTTTTGAGTTAAAATAATCATAAAAAAGTAAAATAAATTAAAAAAATAATAAAATAAAATATCATATTTTAATTATAATTATTTTATTTTTTTTCATAAAAATCATAAAAATTAAAAAATTAAAAAATTAACTCACTTCTTAGACCTCGTTTGGGAATCATCCTTTTTAGCTAAAAAAATCAAAAAGTTACTAAGGCTAAGTTTGGGATATCCCAAATAATCTAAAAAGTCAAAAAGTTACTCAAAAAGTTAAAAAGTTAACACTATTCACCAAAAGTCAACAATTACGGCTGCACAACTCCCAATTCAAATTTTCTTCTAAAAACCAATTTTTACAATTTTTTATTACACATTTTTTCATAAAAAGTCAAAAAGTTAACCCAAACATCCATATTTTCAACCTCACTTTTTTAGTCAAAAAAGACAAAAAGTGCACTTATTTAGTCTTCCCAAACAAGGTTAGCTAAAAAGCTAACAATTCATACCAAAAAGTCAAAGATTCTCTTTTTTCTCTACTTTTTGTATATCTTTTCGTAAAAAGTCAAAAAATCATCTTGAACATACTAATTTTTTTTAGCTTATATTTTAACTAAATAACTAAAAAATTACTAAATTTACCAATTCCCAAACAAAGCTTCAATTGAAGGCTTAATTGCATGGAGTAGTAGGGTCAGAGTGGATATCGTTAATTATTCATCCACAAAAACATTCATGAATTGGTCAATATTTACATGGTCCTCTACTCTCTCTCTAATTAATTTCACTGTTTCACATGACACATGCTATAGAGCCTCCTGTGTTGGATCTCCCTGGCCCATCACCATCATGTCTCTCATATATTTTTTCAACAATGATTCATCCCACTAAAAACATCACTACTAATAGCACTAATGCATTAAAAAAGTAAAAAAAAAAAAAAAAATACAACTCCAAGACCAAAACATCAAATCATTAACGACCATTCATTTGACTGGGAGCACTAATTAGCCGCAAAACATTATATATTTTTTTTATTTATTAAACATATAGTGTTTCGCCCTCAACCGGGCTTGGCGGGCTTGCCACTACCTATTAATTGGGGGCAATTAGTCTCCCAAACATTTTATATATTTTTTATATTTTAAAACAAGGGTGTTTCGGCCCCGAATCCGGGGCCCCCGAATCCCCCTAATTCCCCTTTTTAGTAAAAAAAAAAAAAAAAAAATTTGTCAAAAATGAAAATTAGGGGGATTAGGGGAAGTTTTTTTAGGGGAACTTTTCATTTTCCATTTTAAAACCACGACAAATTTTGAGACAATTTGAGACAAAGTGAGTGTTTAGAAAGTTAGTTTTTTTATAAATTTTTTTTGTTATAGGATATTATTAGAGAAAAAATTTTTTGTGTTTGAAAAGATAATTGAATTTTTTTGTGATTGGATGTGATATTATGAGAAAAAAAGTGAAATAATTATAGGATTTAATGTGATATTTTATTTAGATTTATTTTTTTAAGTTTTATAATCAATTTGACCCATTTGAGAAGTGGGTTATAATCCACTTCCCAGATTATAACCCACTTCTTCTCTCACAAAAAAGTTACTTATAAACAACTTATAAGTAATTTTTAACTAAAAAATTGATTATAACTATATTCTCAAAATAATTCTTTGTCTTTTAGTGATAAAGGGTGGTGATTCATCCCACTAATTTTTGGATCACTAATAGCACTAATGAACTAAAAAAAAAAAAAACAAAAACAAACTCAAGCCAAAACATCACATCACTTTGGTGGGGCCTCTTATGCCACATCATTAGTGATGCTCTAGTGCTCCCAATTTAAAGCTCTAAAACATTATTGTAGTGATAAAAACCAAAAAAAACCAAAAAAACATCTTCCTACACAGCGCCACGAGAATATTTGGCTCGTTTTATATCAAATCAGTATTAGATACGTCAGCGTATCCAACCAAATTTGCGTGTTCACATATGATTATTTTTATTTTTTTTAAGGTGAAATACATGTAAATATTTTAATTTATTGAGTAGGCTCTATACGGTTTGAAATTATTTGTTTTAATATGATGATAAATTTTGATTGCTAAATTATTTAAAATTTTACGTTATTAAAAAAATTAATTTCATTATTTATATACTCAATAGTAAATGTGCCTAAACCTATTCTTTTACGTTGTATTCGGTTTGGAGATTTAAAAAGAGATTTTGAGAAAGAAAAAGAAAATGTGTGTGAAACTAGGTGAAATATAAATAAATTTTATTCACATTTCACCTACTTTTTCTCTTTGCCTTTTCCAATCTCATCCAAAATCCTCCAACCAAACACAGTATTAAAAAATTATATGTATTGTTCTTGTAACTTGCTCTACATGTCAATTTGATGCATGTAGTTTCAATTTTAATAATTTTGCTTTTAATAAATTTAATCTAATGAATAATATCTGTTAAAAAATTGAATATGAATCAATGCCAAAATGATTCATTTGGAAAAATGATCCATTCAGAAGGGAAATGATAATTTTAAATTGGATGCTAGCATCTCAATTATTTTAAGAAGAGTAAATGAACTATTTTGTCCTTTAATTTCAATCTAATTTCTAAAAGTAACGACCAAATAAATTAAATTGATACCATATAAAAAATTAAAATTCAACAACGAAATTAATATAACCTGGAAAGAATATGATGCCCAGCCCTTGAGAGCGTATAAAATTGTCTTTTTCTAAGTAGTTTTACTCATTTGCCTAAGAAAGTGGATTGCAAATGCTGTGAATTTAATGGTAGCCTCTTATTATAGGAAGTAAACTTTTCAACTCATATCTCCTTATATTTAAACTAATTGTTTTATTAATGTATGCCTTTATTTTGTGACATTTTGACTACAAGTTTCTACTTGTTTCAATTTCGTCATTGAATATGAAATGTGTGTTTATATGGTGGCTTTGTGATCCCGTTTCAAATCATTAATGAAACTAAGAATATTTTGTAAAGATAACCAAACTAATTATGTTAAGGTTGTGTTTAAATTATTAGTACATAAGAGACCAAAAAGTCACAAGAACCTATATCGATTACAAACATATATATTTCAAATATAAGGAATTAAATCACACATTTGGAATATAAAGAACTAAAATGCCATAAAGAAATGCATTAGAGTCATTACTGTAATTAGATTTTTGTAAAAATATATGTGAATAATATATGGGGTAATTTTTACTTTACCTTTATTTTCAAATGATAAGTGAACAAACTGTACATTAAATAAATCATGAGGAATAAAGTGAAATTTGACATGTGTATGTTCTTGATTTATCAATAAATTAATTGCTTTGGAGATTCTTTTGAAAGTGATCTAATCCAACCCTAATAAATTTATCAAAAATGATTCATCCACATAATTTTTTTTTCTTGAATCCCCCTAAATGTGTTTCTGACTAATAAAAAATGATGTTTTGCCCATTAGAATTATTTTCTTATCTGTCAGAACTATATTTTGAGAGAATTTGAAAGAAACAATTATGTGAATGTAATACCGTTATAAATTTATAAGATTAGAAAGAAACTCTCCAATAAGTACAAAAATGTATTTTGTGAACCAAATGGATGTGGCTTACCCTTTGTCCTCCTCTCTAAGAGTGGATGCGCTTCTTTGCTGTCATATATTTATATTGTGTTCCCACCTAAGGAAGGGTGATGTCATAAAAGTTAAATATAAAACAGTAAATTATAAATATATCTTTTAAAATCTGTTTAAAATATTAATTATCTCTTGTAATTATAGAAATTAAATATCGTTCTTTTTAATTTTTACTTACACAATAAATTATTAAGTCAATAAATAATTTTGAATTATGTCAAAAATATATTTCAATTAATAATTATGATAATTTTATTATTGTATAGAAAGTACTTAATTTTTTTTTGGTTAATTCAGTTAAATAAAAAATTCTAACACTAAGATGTTTGTAAGTTTCAAAAATAAATAAATCATATTTTAAGTAAAATTTAAGAGGTGTGTTTATAATTTACCCAATATAAAATGATATGTTTTATCCATATGAATTCATTATAGTCAAAAAGTTATTATCATGGTTCATAATTGCAAAATTACTATTGCTATATTATTTTGTTTAAATTTATTGTATTGAATTTCTGTAAATTTATAGTTTTTCTTTACTATATAATATTTGAATTAAAATATCATAAATTTAAATAGTGATAGTGATGTTACTTTCATGGTATTTCCAGACAATGGAATAGTAAAGCACGCTATTTTGACCATTTGAAAAAGAAAAAGAAGACTCCAAAAAAGAAAGGAAAAGCAATAAATAAATAAATAACTAAATGGTGATATATTCGTATGCAATGGCGGAGGCATAGTGGGCCCAGTGTCACGTGTCCCCCGGGTTATGAATTTTATTTTATTTTTCAAATGTAAAGAAAATATTTTAAATAAAAAATTTTATAAAAAAATTATTTAAAGTGAAATATCAATGACATTTTTTAAAATTATGAAAACAATAATAGTTGTTTTGATTGATATTATATGTACTAATTAGTGTACCAATTGATGACGTGATATAATTTAAGAGATTTTTAATATTTGTAATATATTTAATGAGTGGGGTCAATAATAATATCATAACTAGTGTGTATACTAATTGATGCATGTAGCACCACCGTAAGTCATATTATTATATATGAAAATTTTAATATAATGGCGATGTCTATCATTATTGATATACAAACATAATTAATTTCAATGAAGATATAAAATTTATTGAATTGTTAATTACATTTGACATGGGGAGTTTATCCTTCATGTATTTCTTTACTACTAGTTGATAATATCACATGTCAATGATGACCTGATATTGCTATTACATTAAATTTTTACTCAAATTTTGTGTATAAAAAATTACTTTATTATTATATAATTTATTTTAAAATTTATATCCATGACTTTTTTTCTTTTTTTTCTTTTTTATATTGTCCATAATACATTAATTATAAATACTATTTATTTTTTTGATTTTTTTTTTTAAAGCCGATTAGTTTTTGTAAAAAAATTTAATATTGTAATATGAAAGCAAAGCAACACAATTGGACCATTTCGAAAAAAGAGGGAGATAGTGATAGCTGGTCATGGTCCATGGACAAGTGTATGTAATTTCAGGCAACATTAAAAGCAAAGCTATAGTAATATTTTCGACATTTTATAGAGGAATAAAGTGTGGTAGTTCGAAAAAAATTGGCCCGAATAGCTCGCCTACCTAAAATGATGTCGTTTTGGATGGATATATATAGATATATATTTTTTTCTTTTCCTCTTCCCCTCTGCTTTCTCTATGGAACGGACAGAAAAAGAAGACGAAAAAGAAAAGAAAAGAAGATGGAGAGGAGAAAAGAAGTAGGAGAAAAGGAGAGGAGGAGGAGCCAAGTTGCTCTAAATTTGTGTGGCTAGCAAAACAGATGGCCAAATCAAAAAATCTCTCTCAGCAAAACAAGGAAACAAACATGGTACTCTCTCTCTCTCTCTACAACTAAACCAAAGCCACTGAAATGCAATCCTTTATGAAAAAACAATCACTCCCACTCCCTCTTTTCCTATCTTTTTCTCACCAGGTTGTGGCCACCCCTCCATCCAAACCCAATGCTCGAAGAGAGAGAGAGAGAGAGAGAGAGATGTGTGAGAGAAGAGAGCGTGGGTCTGTGTGTGTGTGAGAGAGAGAGAGGAGCGTGGATGGAGATCACCATAGACGGAAAGGCCGAAGGAGAGGCCAAAGCTAGATCATGATTTTGGGTTTAGTTTTTTTGATTATGTGGGTTGATTTTGATTTTGTTTTGATTTTGATTTTGATTCTATGGGTTTGGATCTTGATTTTGGATTAATTTTATTTAGAACTCAAACCCATTTTGTACCCTCCATTTCTATCTATTTTGTTGAAGCACAAAACAAAAAAATCAAGGCAAGGGAAACTCTAGAATTCTGTTTGATAGAGAGAGAGAGAGAGAGAGAGAGAGAGAGAGAAAACTGTGTAGAAGGCAAGGAAGGGAAAGGAAAAAAAAAAGAGAAAGACCATTCCAGCCTGATTTTTTGAGCAACGTAGCACGATTGTTTATAGGGGAAGCCACTATTGTTGCTGTAGAACTATGGACTATTTGGGTGGGCATTCAAACAATTTGGGAGGTGGACTTTTGATTTGTAGACATCAAAATGGACTTTTAGAGCATCCGCATCAAACTAGTTAAAATCGTTTTTTGGCTAAATTAGTGATATTATTCATAAAAAATGGACTTCTATCAGTCTCGTTACAGTATCTTGCTAATTTATGATTGCTACAGTATCTCACTACGACAAGCAAGATACTGTTCATCGCTACAACACGGAGATTAGTGTTACAGGATGTCCGCCTAGAAGTCCGGCTAGTCAACCAGTCAATGGCCATTTTTTTTTTTTTTAAAGAATTGTTTGGTTCGTAACTCATCAATTTAATAATAAAAAAAAAAGAATAACAAACACAATAAGAAAATAATATTTTAATAAAATTTAGTTAGAATAGAGAGTTTGATGCAGTAGGCACTAAAGAGGTGACTAGCTAAAATAATAAAATAGCTTTTTTAGCTATAATTTGACTAAAAAATTTGAAGAGGTTGGTGTGGATGCTCTTAAAGGCTGCTCATATGATACAAAGTCTGAGTAAAGTGGACCCTAATTTCAACTTATGCCAGAGCATCCGAGAGCTAATTTCTCAAAACTAGACCTACAACCTTAAAGTTGCGAGGCGCGATGCCAATGCTTGTGCTGATTGTTTGGCTAAGGAAGTTAGGGCTCATTTGTTTTGGGTGATAGAGGAGGAGATATGATTACGATAGATGTGAGATTACGAGTGTATACGGATCAAATTAATCCGATTTTAGAGTAAATCAGGAACCAAATGTAAGAATCGGTTTCAAAAAAATTTGAACCGTAACTGAACCATTAAAACTATGGAATCAGACCAGAACCGAACCATAGAAGTTGGTTTGATTCAGTCCGGTTTTACAATTCTAGAAATTTTATATAATAATAAATATGATATATTGTATATTTTATATTAGTAAAAAAATTAATGATAATTAAGTTGGTTAAAGTTTATCAATTTCACAATGAAAGTTAGTGTTCAAATCTTATAAGAGATGTTTTATATTTTAATTTTTACATATAAAAATAATAATAAATAATAAATAAATATGTCACGGTCAATTTCGGTTCAGAACTGTAACCAAAAGCTTGGAATCGAAAACCAAACCGATTTGAACAATTCCACCATTTTCAGAACTAGAATCGAAATCAAAGTTAATAAAAACCAACCCAAATCAGCAGTTTAGATATGATTGGATCGGTTTACTAGTTCCACTGATTTTTTTGTACACCCCTCTGTAGGACCCACTATAATGGTGCTTTTTTGCAAACTAAGAAAGGGGATTCATAATCCCTTAGGACTATGAAAGGCCTACATAAGTGGGATTAATAGTCCTTTCCCATAGGAGATTGTTGGAAATTGGGGCGGGTATTGGACCCGAATTTGGACGCCTATGTGGCATGACCCATGACCCGTTCAAGTTACCCATGTAATTTGAATTTGATTTTCTGATTATCCTATTTGTTAGGATAACCTTAGGAGATATGGATAGATAGATTGATATGGTTATATATTTGATTATATGTATCTGAATGATATAAGAATATCAGATACGTTATATGGTTTTTTACCCATAACATTTTTCCCATAACTCTCTCTCTCTAACTCTCTCCCATATCAGAGAACGATCCAGCCTTTGTGCTATGATTAGAATAGGTGATACTCATACTGTGGCATCACCCCATTGTTGGGTGTTCTTAGTTCGTGATTAAAGAAGCACGTGATATACCCACAAAGTTCATCGTTTCGGATTCCATCACCTAAGGTATGACTTGAATCCTTTTACCTGCTACATTTGATATATATTACATTGGTATCAGAGCACTTAAATGGGTATTTTCGTGCTTATTTTTTTACGCATTAAAATATGTATATAATTATATATATATATACACACACATGATATATGCATGAAAAATTAATATTTTTCTAAACTTTCTTTGATCAATCTGAAATTTACATATGTTGTAGTATATTTCATATAGAATATATCTGCCAGGTTTCATGAAAATCCAACGGTCGGATTTTGAAAAAAATGGAGATTCATATTTAATTTTTTGTAACTTTGACTGCATGTTAGTTTTACATGCTTTGTTTTTATGTTATAAAAATTACATATTTGGAATCCTTGTTTCGATACCTTCGAAACGGTATATTATGGGTCTGATTCCGACTTACGGTTGACAAGAAAAAGCAAACCCTAATTTGGGTTCGTTTTGTTTTTTTGGTGGCTTAAGAAAGAAGATGAAGTGCAGAGTTTCTGTACTTCCACTCTCATTAGAGAGAGTGTGTGATACACCCTATTATTTGGGTATATTAAATGTCATTTTTGATACCACCATTATTTTAATTTTGAAAAATAGAGTCCGACAGTACCAAAATTGGACCAGAAAACACCCCGGAAGGCGACGCATGAGCTGCACATGCCAGATGATGCTGTAGACATCCCATTTTTGACCACCCTCAAGACTTGGACGTCATCGTTTGAACACTCAATGATCATCCATGTTCGTGTTCGTTTTGAGTTTCCGGAGGTCTTGGCCGCGTGCCTTGCCTCAAGATCTTTTAACTTGCCTATTCTGTGCTTGGTTGTAGACCAAGAACTTGTTTGTTTTTGCTTCTGAGGGCAGAGAATGGCTTTTTGGTCATCCCCACACCTCACCGGCCTTGGCTTGAGGCCACCGGCCCTGTTTTGTTGCTACCGACCATTGGTAATGGCCGGTCGGCACTGTTTTTGGTTGGCCGGCCGTTTGTTTGGTCAGTCGGCTATATTTTCTGACCGGGACTTCTTTTTTGCCTTTTTTAGGCATTGTGCATGCCAGCTGTGCCAGCTGGAGCACACAGATCTGTCCTTCATATACGTGTATGGAGGATTTGCACCATTTGAACCTTTTTTGCTCTAGCTTCTTGAGGAAGCTTGAACCCTTTGCTCTAGCTTCCTCAAGAAGCTTAAACCTCTGTCTTAGCTTCCCCAAGATGCTTGAACCTTTGTTCTAGCTTCTTGAGGAAGTTTGACCCCTTTGCCTTAGCTTCTCTAAGAAGTTTAGGCCCTTATCTTGTTCTATAAAAGAGGGCCTCCCCTCTTCTTTAGAGGGGTTGAGCAAATCAGATATATATACCATATATATCACTTCCTCTCTATATCTTCCTCTCGCTCCCTCTCTCTACATTTGTGTGTGGAATAGTGTTCAAAAGTGTGTTTTGTTCTTATTTTTGCACTAAAGCACCTAGTGTTACACTATACCTTGGTTATTGAGGTGTTGAGAATTTGTTCTTGGAGTTTTGAGTTGGTTTTGATCAGAAGGAGGGGGCTGGAGTTGCTGTTCTTGGAATGTTCTTCAAGGGTGAGTACTATTGCTTTATGTTCCTCATTTTTGCACTAGCTTTTAGCCTATCTTGCATGTTGTTTTGAGCTTAGTGTATAACTGATAAAAGTTCTGATTTTTCATGTTTAAGATGTTTCATTGAGGTCTCTTTTGTGTTTGGGGTTGTCCCCTCCCTCCTCTTAGGCTTTGTTTGGCCTATTTTTGTGCCTTTCTCTTTGAGCTTTGGGCCCCCCTTTATTTCAACCTTCTCACCACTGAAATCCAGAGGATTTTCAGTGGTGGTGAAGTGGTTTTGAGGTCTTTCATAGGGGAGGGACACCCCTCTCCCTTTGTGTCTCATTTGCTTGTGTTGTTGGCTCATAAAGGTAGCATGCATGCTTAGTTGATTTTGGCTCCATCTCAGTGGGTATTTAGTGATATTTTGTCATGTTATACCTCTGTTTTAAGTTGGTTTAATAGCCTCTTGCATGCATCATATGCTTGTCTTGTAATCCCATATTTTGGCCTAACATGCATCATGTTGTAAGGTGGCATTTTAGCATGATTTTAGTTTGGTTCCAAGAACATTTTAGCTCTGTTTTGCCATGCTTAAGGTCTGTTTGGTGCCCTTTTGGTCATGCTTACATCGCTTTGTATAGCCACCATGCATTCTAGTTTGTTAGCCACGGGTGTGTGAGTCATTAGCATGCATTACTTTGACCATTCTCATGATTTGGTATCACTTGAGATCATATTTCAGTCCATGCTTCATGCTTGTATGCTTGCATTTACCATCCTCTCAATGCTTTGAAGAGTTGTTCTTTTGTGTCTTAAAAATGAGTCATTGTGCATGCCTCTTTGTTTAAGTCTTCAAGCTGCCATATCAGTAGGTTTCAAGGCTCCTTTTGGTATATTATAACTCTATTTTTTTTGTTGAAAAGTCCATGCCATGCTTGGTTGTGATAGTTGTAATGGAGTGCTCTCTTTGTAGTCTTGAATGCCTTTGTTTTGGTGCCTATTTCTTAGCATGTTTTGGCCATGTTCCATACATTTTCTAGTCTTGTTTTGGTCCGCCCTAGGACTGATTTAAGTCATTTTGGCTCTTTAAGGCTTGGTTGGTATGGCTATGGTTTGAACCCTTTGGTTGGTCTCAAGCTTTGGGCTCCTTTGCATGCTATGTTTCACTTGTGTGTTTGGATTTGGCACTCTTTTTAGCATGATTTCAGAGCTCAGCATATTTGTAAAATGCCCATGTTTGTCTCTTTTAAGTATGCTTAGAATTGCCTCTTTTATGCCTTAAGTGATGGGCCTTGGTGCATGCATGCTTGCATATGTGATTTGTGCTTATGTTACATCATTATCGGCCACTGTTTTGGGGCATGGCTGAGGCCTCCCATTTCGGTTTAAGCCCATCCTTGTACATAGTGGCATGTTTGGCATGTTGCATCTTGTTACATCATTTGCATGCTTGCGTTATATCATGTTCGCATGTTATTGTTGCATTAGCTTAGCTTGCATGTTAGGTCGCATTGCATTGCATCTTGCATGCTTAGCACATTGTACATTTTGCATGTTTAGGTTGCATTGCATTTGGCATGCTTTGCTAACTTAGCCTCATATTGCATATTTGAGCCATTTTGCAAATTTGAGCCATATTGCATACATGCATTGCATTGTGTTTGGTTTGGGGTGTCAAACCAAACATGAGAAATGAGGTGTGTTCGTACTTAAAGTGACGAAACACGCCTCAATCCTCGGTCGTCGACACTGTTGATCCCAACATGATAGAGTGTGTAGCATTCATTTGTTTTCGTTGCATTCATTTTACATTGATTTGCAAACTTGGCACCTTTGGCCATCATGCATCGAAATGCGTGATTGGTGGCCCGAGGACCGAAGGCCATACTCCCTTGAGTTCATTACATGATAGGGAGAGTGGCTATGCACACATTGTCTTGAAAATGCTTTGCCATGCACTGTCTATCCTCTGCTACAGCAAAACCAGAGTCTAGCCGGTGGAAGAAATGGCCGGTCGTCCACTTTTAGTGTCGGCCGGCTACCAAAGTCTAGCCGGTGGTCCCACTTTTGGTCGATAACTGTATTCCAGTGGCCGATGGACTTGCATTATGGCCGGTGACATCCCACAGTGCTATGGGAGTTTTCCAGAAGCATCACAAGTATTTTCATAGTTCTCAGAGGTGCAGAACAGTGCAAACAGAGGCAACAGTGGCATGGCGACGGGTTTCGGAGCGAGGCGAATCAAGCATACATCATTCAAGCATTCCGAGGCAGGGCTGCAGTGGCCTCCCTTTGTAACTAATTTGTTAATTAATTTAGGGTTTTGTAATATTTAATTAGCTAGAGTAGTTGATTATTTATTCGGTCTGTAATTATTTATTCAGATCCTCCGAGAGATGGCAAATTGTGTAATAAGCGTGTATGTGTGTGATGCATGTCTTCCAACCCCACGTCTTTTCCTCTTTTATTTACCAGCTTATGATGGTTAGTTTTAGGGCATGTTTCAATTAGCATACTTATGATAGTATGTTTGCATTCATTCATTTGTCTTGCATGCACCGGGCTCGGCGCATCATACTAATTGCATTGTATTTCAATTCCAAGTTGAATACATGTTATCTATAGCATTTCACATGCCATCTTAGAATAGCCGAGCCTATCTTAGTTACATTTTTGCATGTGATGCATTAGCCATCTTAAAATGAGCTAGGATCATGCATTTGATTACTAACTAGCTTTTGTTTTGGCTCGGAGTACTAGGTAAGCTTTTATACTTTAGCATCTTGCATGCGTGTGAGTGTTACCATGATAGCATGCTTGCCATGAGGCTATCTGCTTAGTTGATTAACTACCTGAATGCCTGTGGGTGAAGGTTGAGTTATTTGAATTGGAACAATTCACCAATTGAGAGTTTTAAGCCCACTTAAGAATGGCAAAATCATGTTTTCTAAGCCCACCCGAAGGTGGCAAAATCCACGTCTTAGCCTACTTGTGAGTAGCACCTTCAAACCGTTTTTCAAAACGAACATGAGATGTTTTGTTCTAATTCAGGCGACCTAGTCTATACTTGTATGCTGTGCGCATCACATAGTAATTCTAGGCTAATAACCGGAATAAGAACACATAATGTTTTCAAAACTTGATATCATGGTTAGTAGAGGCCGATCTTTGATCGGGCGAGCGGGGGTGCTCACAAAGTGACCTTCCCTAATCGTACCCAAGTTCCCGAGCCGAGGTAACTTTGGTGATGACGGACACGTGGCCTTAGGCAACGAGTCAGGGTTTCCTAAATTCCTCGAAAATAAATGTTTAGGTGGCGACTCTATATCTGGCAAAGCAATCCATGTTTGGCACTTCTTTAAAAAAAAATCTGTTTTCAAAAACGATTTGCCGAATTTGGACTCTTTGATGATTCATCGGTCTTGCATTGCACTCTGCGCGATTAGATACAGGACCGTGACATTGAGTCCTGAACTGTAGTGAGCCCAATGAACAAAACGGGATTCCCTCCCGAGACGGTCGGGAACGTCTACAGTTTCTGGCAACTCTGCTGGGGATTTAGAGAACTTGACTCGAACTCATAATATCTTGTTTTGATTACACTTATATGTTTCTTTGCATTGCATTTGCATTGGTGTGCCTAGGACATCGTGTTTGCCATCTGCTATTCCTGAACGGTTTGTCGGAGGCTCGCTTCGAGAAGCGTGCCATAAGGCTGACCGGTTACGGGCTCTGCCACGATGGGAACACAAACCCCGATTTTTACCGGGGGGCCCTTTTTGACCATTCGACCTAGTGCATATCGAAATCCATAGTGATCATTCCAAACTAGGGCAGGTTGCTTACCCGATTGTAGGTTGTTTGAAACCGCTGTGTGCGTAGTGAAACCCTAGCTCCTGACAAAATAGGATAGGGAAACCCTACCCCACCATAGGGGTGTTTTGGCTTTCACTTGTTTGCTATGTGCTTTTAGAGTGCGTCTCTACAGGAATGAATGTATCAGTTTACAAGTTTGGGCATCCGGCCTGCGGGCACCATTGTTTTGAGAATCAGTTATCTGCGGGTATCAGATTCAGATTTTGGGGCAGTGATTTGGGAACGATGATCAGTGTTTGAGAACAGTCTATTCAGCTTATCAACTGTGTGTCGTGATGTCCAACTCTGTGCTGTGTGTTTATTTACGTTGTTATGTTGTCCATTTTTTTGTTGTTTATTTCCTTTTTTTGTTTGATTTATCTTTTTGCTAGGTAGTTTAGCACAATTGCTTCAGACCAAGCAGATATCCCCCAAGCACTTTGGACTAGAGGTCGTCGACTCCATCGATTTGAGGATCTAGTAGACGGACAACCAGTGTTTCATTCTCTACCCCCGGTTACTAGACGGAGGGCAGTTAGGTAGAGGATATCAGTTCAGCAGTCAGTTCAGAGGGCTTTGTCTACCTCGCCTGAGTATAGTAGGGATCAGAGTCCTGTTTCTTCTGCAGAGAGGGAACATATACCAGCAGTATAGCTAGATCAGGGCAGTATGGCAAGGATCGAAGTAATGATGTGCCAGCTCCAGGAGAGCATGAAAACCATACAGCAAGATGCTGTTCGTCGAGATGAATTTGCCAAACAACAGGCCGAGATCATGGCCCAGTAGGCAGAGTTAATTGCCAGACTCCAACAACAAACCGGGGCATCTGCTTCACACCAAGCTCCTCCCCCACCAAGGGTCCCACCACCCGAGGAGGCGGCGAATGTCCAGAATGTCCAAGAGGATACAGACATACCAACGAGGCCACCTCCACCCCCGATTCTACCTCAACTATCCAAGGCACCTACGCCTATCAATCAACCGGACTCTTCCTTCGAGTTCGAGGTGGACCCTACAGCGTTGAAGTTGAGCAAGCTTGAGAAGTTGAGCAAGCTTCGAGTTCAAGGTGGACCCTAGTGCATATCAAAATCCCAAGGGGTAAAGTCCATCCCAGACATTGAGGACGGGTATACCGACGTGGCTGTGACGCTGCCGGATCGGTTCAAGATGCCACAGATCCACCGCTTCGACGAGTCTGGGGATCCCATGGTGCATCTTCATTTGTTTTCGGACATACTAAGGCCGATGAGTCTCACCCGACTACAGAAACTTTCATTATTTGGCCGGACCTTGTCGGGTGTGGTGGCCATCTGGTACACAAAACTAGAAGATGATGTCAAGCGAAACTGGGATGGGATGGCCGAGGCTTTCATTGCACAGTACTCCTATAACACACAAATCGAGATTACCACTCGTGATCTCAGGACAACAAGGTAGGAGCCTAAGGAGAGTTTCTCTGAATTCGTAACCCGCTGGAGGGCCAAGGCCTCAATGATGACCACTAGGCCCACTGACAAGGATTAGATTCGAATGATTGTGCACAATCTCCAACCCAAACTGATGCAGAAAATGATCGTGCTCCCTTTCCCTACCTTTTCAGATTTACATGAAATAGGGGTACAAATTGAGAATGTGATGAAATAGGGTCTGATTGACCAAGATAGAGAGCAACCCAAGAGAACCTTCAACCGTAACACCAATACAGGCACGAGCAATGCCGCAACTACTAGAGCTTCAGAAGTAAGCATGGTCACCACCAATCCCCCAAGAAACCTTGCAGCTACGCCATTCACCGGTGCATCCGGTAGTAGTTCGCAAACAGCTAGATACCCACCCAAAAACCAAAGAACTTTCACTCCACTATATATATCCTTGTCCAAGGCTTTAGGAGTTTTGATTAGGAAAGGGCATTTAAAGCCCCTAGAGCCGCGGCCGTTACCAGAAAAACTCCCTCTTCCTATAACCCAGCCAAGTACTGCACTTTCCACCAACAGCACGGTCATGACATCGATCAATGCTTCCGATTACGTCATGAGATTCAAGATTTCATTGATAATAGGGTGATTGTGCCTCCAGAGAAACCCAATGTCACAACCAACCCTCTCCCACCACATAACCAAGCTCCACATCCCAAACACATCAACTTTATCCAGACTGGGGTTGTGTCTTATGATCCTAGCATCTATATCACTCCTTCTCACCTATCCAAGCCAGAGGTGTTCCTTCATGACAGCACTGACTTGTGCATGTTGGACATCTCCCGAGCCCAACTTGAACTAATGGTGGTGACCATCGAAGATGGAACAGGGATGACTTCAGAAGAGAATGGGATTGTTGAGTTAGAGTCTGAGGAAGTTGTGAGCTTTGCTGAGGAGGTGTACAATCTGAGTGGCTACATTGCGTCAGCGGATCGGAGTAGGTCAAATGTGGAATTGCCGGTGGGAGCAGAAATTTGTGTACTACAGGAGGATGGGCTTGATTAGACGATAGATGATTTAGCAGTTCTGGAAGGGGACATCGCTGACCTCTAGATTTTCAACGAACAAGATCCGAGGGACATGGCAATCAACTGGTTTGATTTTGAGGAATTAGCAGAAGTTACCGGATGGCTTGATGACCAACCAGACGTTGTTGAAGAATCTCAACTGGAACAGGGCCCGTCAGGGGCAAGGACATCAATTGTGGCTGGAAGGGCCAGAAGTCAGAATGCATCGCTGAAGAGCGCTGGTGCCAAGAATTTCGCTCGGGATTTGGACATTTTGAATACAGGAAATGATGAACAGCAAACTGTACTGACGCAGTTGGAACAAGAAGGAATCGAAAACTCTGAGAGAGCTAGAAAAGCCAAGGCTTCCGCGGGGATTGAAAGTGTTGTGTACACGAGGACAGAGGATGCTGCGAGCATGTGGACAGAAGGTACCGTGAGTACAAGGACTGTAGTAACGGAGTCGGATAGGTGTCTATTGGTTGCCGATGGAATGTGGTGGGAGGACGATGATTTATGTCTTGCCCACACGAATGAGGATTGGGGAAGCAATCAACCGAATGATATCTGGTACATTCGTGAAGCTGACCATATGACTAGGAGTGGACGGTATTTCAAGCCCCCGCATCTAGATCAACCAGAAGTGTCCGGGAAGGACAAGGAAGTGGAGAAACAGAAAGAGAAGCAACTTAAAGAAGAGGCCGTGTTGAAACAGTTGAAAAAGATACAAGCAGACATCTCCATCTGGGGACTGCTTATGGCTTCACGTGTTCACAGAAAGGCTGTTCTATTGGCCATGGATAAGGCCAAGCTCTCAATAGACACCACGCCTGAACAGTTGGTGGGATTGGTCTTTCCGGGAGGAGGTTCTCTAATGCTGACCTTTTTAGACAAAGAACTACCGCCTGAGGGTGCGAACCATAACAAACCGCTCTACATCTCTGTGGAATGTAGAAGCAAATGGATACCGGTGGTTCTTGTCGACACGAGATCCGCCATTAATGTATGCCCGTCAAGGACGACATATGCAATCGGGTTAAAGTCCGTGGACTTCGTGCTAACAACCCAGGTGATTCGGGCGTATGATAACACAAGCAAGGAGGTGATGGGGACTGTCAAAAGTCAGACCCAGGTTGGTCCGGGACAACACGAGATTGACTTTCATGTCCTGGACGTTCCCGTAACCTTCAATCTACTTTTGGGGCGGCCGTGGTTGCACCATGTAAAGGCAGTCTCTTCCACCTTGCAACAGATGTTGAAATACCCCCATGGGAAGGATGTGGCTATTTTTTTTGGGAATTCGTCCATCCATCCGCCGCCAGAAGTGTCTACACCAGTTTTGGAAATCGAGCACGGCACGGAGGATGTGTTCTTATCGGGGTTTACTTTAGCTGAGGCTCGAGTCGTGCAAAACATCTTGGCTGTTGATGAGGGAGTGTATGTCAGCGCACAATCAATATACCTCATGAACAAGCTTTAACACATCCCCGAGATGGGATTGGGAAAGAGTGGTCGGAAAGGCATTGCAGTATCGGCCGAAGTGCCGCACAACCCGTATACCTTTGGTTTGGGTTATCTGCCCACCAAAGAGGATTGGGTGAGAAAAGGCAAGGAAATAGCTGGGAGAGCCAGAGCAAAGCGGGTGGGGAAGCCTTTTGAGTTAATGTACCGACCCATTCAGGGTACCCTAAACGGACGCTTTGTTCGGAAAGGGGAGGATTTTCCATTCTGCGGCTTTCCAGAGCCATGGTTGAATACGGAGAGGAAGCGCGTGCCAGGTTTTGAGATCTTCTTCAACCTGCAGTTATCCAGGGATGATGTTGCCGAGGAGCAGACAGACCCATCAGCTAAGGTTGAGCAGTGTAAAAATGTGGATTCCGAGAGAGCTAAAATTGAAATGGGGATAGCGCTGGCTTGTCTACTTTCAGATCCTCCAATCGTACAAAAGTGTTTGGGGGATAACTTCTCGGTGTCCATGATTGGGAATGAAACGGCTGCGAGCCTACCATCAAACATTTTGGATGCATCCATCGCACCCTCTCTCACCTGGCAATACAAGGAGGGATTTTTCTCAAGCAGCACCGGGTCAGGTAGTGAGCCGGAATCTGATTCCTCTGAATCTATTAAGTCAGAATCAGGTTCCAGCTCGTTTGAGTCTGAGTCTGAGTCCGGTATTCCTGGAGGTGATAGCCTAGATGCCACAGGCTTGTCCAGGTCGTCTTTTTCTTTCTCTTTTGAGTCTGTTGTAACAGAAGAATCAGACGATTTAGAAATGCTTAATGAGAATGGAATGTATGTGGTTTCTGAGTACTTTTCTGTGCCCTTGATTTATTGTATTAATTAGGACTTTCAAAATTTTGATGAAAACGACGGGGAAGAAATTCCTCCGGTTTTGCAGTGCTTAATTGATCAAGAGCAGGAAAGATTTGTTAAACCTTTAGTTGATGAAATCACTACTGTTAATGTTAGTACTGAGGAGGACCCATGGCTAGTCCAAATCGCGTCTGCGTTGTCTTTGGAGGAACGCGAGCGCTTAGTCGCTTTATTAAAAGATTTCAAAGATGTTTTCGCGTGGTCCTATGAAGACATGTCTGGAATCGATCCTGAGATTGTATAGCACCGGATCCCTCTTGACCCAGAGGCCCGACCCGTTAAACAGAAACTCAAAAAGATCTGCCCGGACTGGGCCCTCAAGATTAAAGAAGAGGTCACAAAACAAATTGACGCAGGGTTCCTATTGGTATCCGAATACCCAACTTGGTTGGCCAACATTGTTCCAGTGCTGAAGAAGGATGGCAAGATCCGAGTATGCGTGGATTTCAGGGATTTGAACAGAGCCACTCCGAAAGACGATTTTCCCTTGCCGCATATTAATGAGTTAGTGGACTTTACAGTGGGGCATGTTTTGCTTTCATTTATGGATGGATTCTCGGGCTATAATCAGATAGTGATGGCACCTGAAGATCGGGAGAAGACTGCTTTCACCACCCCATGGGGGACTTATTGCTACAAGGTGATGCCATTTGGGTTGAAGAATGCTGGAGCTACATATCAACGGGCCGCGACCACGATATTACATGACATGATCCACAAAGAGATTGAGGTGTATGTGGACGACATGATTGTCAAGTCTAAAGATAGAGAGGGGCACTACACCGCCTTGCAAAAGTTCTTTCAAAGGATCAGAGAATTCCGGTTGCGGCTGAATCCTTAGAAGTGTACGCTTGGTGTTACAGCGGGAAAAATGTTGGGGTTTCTGATTACACAGAGAGGTATCGAAGTCGACCCTTCCAAAATCAAGGTCATCTTAGAAATGCCACCACCAAGGACTGAAAAGGAGGTGCGAGGCTTTCTGGGTAAAGTGCAATTCATAAGACGGTTTATCTCAAAATTAACCTTGACTTGTGAACCACTTTTTGGTCTCCTGAAGAAAGGAAAGAAGTTCCAATGGGACGGCCGATGCCAAGCTGCTTTTGAACAAATCAAGGAATACTTACAGAACCCACTCGTGCTGTCGCCGCCTGAGCCGGAAAAACCGTTGATTTTGTACCTTTCAAAGGATCGAAACCACGATAACAGATGCTTGCTTGAGAATCAGAGGATAAGGTAGAGAGGGCTATCTACTATTTGAGCAAGAAGATGCTGGAGTATGAAACCCGCTACACACCGTTGGAAAAGGCTTGCTTAGCCTTGGTATGGGCTACTAGGAAGCTACGACACTACCTGTTAGCTTACTTCATAATGTTGGTTTCAAGATTAAATCCCATCAAATATCTATTCGAGAAATCGGCACTTACGGGTAGGCTAGCTCGTTGGTTGCTGTTGCTTTCCGAATTCGATTTGAAATATGTAACACGCAAGTCAGTCAAGGGAAGAACGGTAGCAGAGTTCTTAGCCGATCATCTAGTGGAATGAGGTGAAGCAGTTGAGTACTTATTTCCAGATGAGGCCATTTTGCATATCGACGACGAGTTTTGGACGATGTACTTTGACGGAGCGTCAAACTAGTACGAGTATGGGGTAGGGGTGTTGCTGATAGCACTCGACAAGTCCTGTATCCCTCTAGCATTCAAACTCCGGTTCAAAGTCTCGAACAACGAAGCAGAGTATGAAGCATGCATTACTGGTTTAGAAGTAGCCCTGGAATTAGGGGCAAAATGGTTAGACATCATCGGAGACTCGAACCTTGTTGTATCTCAAGCGAAAGGAGATTGGAAAGTCAAAGAAGAAAAGATGATAATGTATCACCAGACCTTGGACTTGTTAATTCCTTGGTTTGAGAAACTAAACTTTGCTCATCTATTAAGAGAGAATAACAGGTTCGCAGATGCACTAGCAACTCTATCTTCTATGATAGACATCCTTTTTGGAGTCCGGATGCATCTGATCATCATTGACCAGAAGTTTGCGCCAGCCTACGAGTTGATTGCTGCCATAGAAGAGGTTCAAGATGAGAACCCCTGGTATTACGATGTCTAGAACTTCTTGGAGAAAGAAGCGTATCCACCAGGGGCAAATGCCAAGGATAAAAGGGCAATCAGAAGAATGGCTGCTCAGTTCATCATCTGCGGAGGAAAATTGTATAAGAGAGGTCATCTGGGAATGCATAAGTTGTGCGTTGATGCCGAAGAATCGAAGAGCCTGATGGAGGCCATCCATGGAGGAGAATGTGGAGCGCATATGAACGGGGTAATGTTAGCTCAGAAGATCCTCAAGCAGGGTTACTACTGGTCCACCATGGAGGAGGATTATATTGGTTTTGTGCGGCGATGCCACAAATGTTAGATCCATTCAAACCGCATGAACATCTCGCCGTCGAAACTGTACAATATGACTTCGTTATGGCCATTTTCAGTTTTGGGAATCAATGTGATTGGGGCTGTCACTCCAAAGGGGTCTAATGGGCATGAGTTCATTCTGGTCGTGATAGATTATTTCACAAAGTGGGTTGAGGCCCAATTCTATGTGGTGTTGAAGGCTTCACATGTTGCAAAATTCATCATCTGTCGCTACGGGGTCCCGAACAAGCTCATTTCAGATAACGGTTCCCACTTCAAGAAGGAAGTGATTGACTTGTTGGAAAAATACGACGTGGCTTTTCATAAGTCATCCACATATCGGCCACAAACCAACGGAGCAATTGAGGCCACCAACAAGAATATCAAACACATATTGCAGAAGATGGTGGAAACCTACGGGGACTAGCCAGATAAGCTGCCATTTGCCCTGTGGGGCTATCGGACTTCAATTAGAACTTCTACTGGAGCAACTCCGTATTCATTAGTTTATGGGATGGAGGCCGTTCTACCTATTGAAATAGAGGTTCCGTCGTTGAGAGTGTTGGCTGAATGCCAGATAGCCGAAGCAGATTGGCAACAGAGCAGATTTGAAGAACTTATGCTCTTTGATGAAAGAAGACTGAAAGCACTGTACCATGTTCAAGGTTATCAGCGCAGAATTGCCAGGGCTTTCAACAAGAAAGTTAAGTCCAGGAATTTAAAGGAAGGAGATTTGGTGCTCAAAGACAACCGAGCTCCCATCCACGACCCTAGGGGCAAGTTCAGACCCAATTGGACTGGTCCCTACGTCATTAAATCTATTTGGTCGGGTGGAGCTATCGTTCTGATGGACCTAGATGGCCTAGAGTTCTCGCAGCCGATCAACATGGACAAGTTGAAGAAATATTACCCCTGAGAGGCTCGTTAGGCCGAAAACCCGAAAGGGCGACCTAGGCAAAAGTTAGAGCATAAAAAATTTGAAATTACAAAAATTAAGCTTGCAAGGTTGAAAATCCGCAAAGGGCGACCTTGGCAAAAGTTAGAGCGTAAAAGGAGAGTGAAAATACTCGAGTGAACCCGGACCTGAACTACGTAAGGCTTGATTCCCATCTTTAGGATATGTAGGCAACTTCATCCTGAAGTTCAGCCATAAACTTTTCCCCGATCAACTTAGTCCATTTGATCATCTCTGTCATCTTTGTCTATTCAGTATTCAAGAGTTCGGTTGTGATCTCCGGTGCAGTGCTACTCAGACTAGGGGCAACTTTCCAGTTGCTGGGATCCGGGGTTGTGCATCTCAGTGACAGATCTCAGGCGTGTCTAGTTTTGATCCGTATCGAAAATGGTTTTGAAAAATTTTAATAAAAGTTGATTTTGTTCAAATTAATCTTTTTACAACTTAGATCATTTTTGGACCAAAGTGGAAAATTTTCAGTACCCACAACATTCAATTTTATTGATTTCAATACAGAGTCCTCCTGCTCTTGCATACAAATTGAAGTTGCTTTTGGTTACATTCATAAAGAAAACTTGAAAGTACTAATAAAGCAATAAATCGGGGGCATAGCTAAGTCAGGTGTTTCTGCAACCCCTCCCAGAGCTGGTCGAAGCTTCTGATGCCAAAGTAGGTCCAATATGTGCCTCTTCATTGAGCCAATCTATGCATTCATCAGACAAAGTGCAACTGAAAGTGGGAGCGGGGGCTAGGAGTTCTCTAGTCCTCCATGCCGTCTTATACCGAGTAAGCTATGCGCCTCGGACCAAAATGCAGCAGGGTACTCTATCCCCTCTGGCGGGCAAGTCTGATCATGGCCAAACTGGCTCTGGAACCGGAAAGGAAAGTAGAACACGCAGTGTGTCAGGCCAATCAACTGAATCCCAG
The DNA here is from genome assembly GCA_025200525.1 of Camellia lanceoleosa. Classification (NCBI taxonomy): domain Eukaryota; kingdom Viridiplantae; phylum Streptophyta; class Magnoliopsida; order Ericales; family Theaceae; genus Camellia; species Camellia lanceoleosa. The sequence goes on along the minus strand of CM045761.1, from coordinate 137,786,482 downwards.
TCTGTCGGGACATGCTATAGCTCATTGCCGGTAGATTGAGCCAAGGACAACGCTAAGGAATACGGTCTGTGAACAAGTTGCACATCCAGTCGAACCACCATCCCTCATCCAGGGCATCGACTAGGCGACGTTGGAAGAAGTAGCTGCGTGCTGAGTATGCTGGGCAAGAGTCCACAACCTGCAATTTGTCCATCAACCACACCTGGGGAGGGATGAAAAATAAGAGATTAAAGAATAGAGAGGTGTATGTTGAGAGAAAAGTACGAAAGGGTTTTGAGAGAAAAACCGAGCCTAAGAGTCGAGCGACGTGAGCAATATATATATATATGAGATAGGGTGGGAAACATTACCTGCAGCAGTAGTGGACTCCTCACAAATCTAGTCGTCTCTCGGTGATAAAAAGCATCCAAGCCCATCAATGTCTCGGCCAACGACATGGCAATATAGCTTTTGCCTCCCTTAAGCCTTGGGCAATCTCGATCAACCGGATGCTAGATCCTCCGGAGCCTAAGGCAAGCAAGAAATGAAATAGCATGCACAAACAAATGGTGTGTTACCGAAAGCCTTGACAATAATGGTCATCGCGGTCGCCGGCATCGGAAAACCGACACATCAAACTTGGAATATCCAGCATTCCGTCACAAATCAAGGACCGAGCGTCGTGCATAGTTAGCCCACACATTCGTCTAAGGCTTGGGCGTGGCCGAAGCGGAGCTGGGGCAAAATTTCTTCGTTGCGCTTGGATTCCATCAAAGCTTGAAAATCTTCGAAGGTAGGACACACCTCCTGCCCGCTAAAGCTAAAGACATGCATTACCGGATTCCAAAACCTTGCCGCGGCATGGAGAAACGGAAAATGCAACGGGGTGCGACTCAGCGTGGATAGTGCGTTTACGCCAAAACCTCAAAAATTCAGCTTCTCCGAGCCATCCAAGTTGGCAATCCAATTTGCGAGATTTAGGGCAAGAAACTCTTCCATTTGGATGCAAACCAATGTTGAAATGAAGGAAACCACGAAGCTAGGGAGTTTATAGAAGATAAGATGTGAGTGGAAGACAGATGGCAGCATTCTGGTGGTCCTTGCCATTTTTGGCCGATCGACCAAAAATAATGTCGGCCGACCACCATTTTCGCCGATCGGCTTGTGATTATGGCTGATAGCCTCCTCCTTTGGCCAGTGGCCTCCCCTTTTATCCTCAGGACTGCTTGTTTGCTGAGTATGCTGAAAAATTACGATTGGTTCCATTACCGGTGCCTTGGGTGATGATTTTGCGAAGTCACACCTATTTGCTTATCGAGTTGTTGTACATTTGTTTATCAAGTTGTATTTCATCCTCTTTAAGTCTTTGATTTTCTTATCGAGTTGTATTTACACTTGATTAACTTGTTAAGGTCTTCGTTTTTGCTTATTGAGTTGTTTTGTTGTTAGTCGGTTCACTACCGGATTATTACGATGCAAGTGCTTAGCTTTCAAAACAAAGTTCAATCTTATTTACATTGTTATGTAATTTGATGCAAGGCGATGCGATGTATAAAAACAAACTTTTTCAACAAAAAGCTTGTTTCATTCCATCATCTTTTCAAGTACACAGTTCTGAGAAAACAAAAACCTGCCTCAGGCAGCGCAATGTGCTCAAACTACTAATAAAAAGAAAAGGAAAAGAGGAAGAAAAGCAGCAGATGTCTGAATCGGCATCGATCATCTCAAGCACAGGGATCCGTGTAGACGTCCCCGAACGTCCCGGGAGGATGAACCCCCGTTCTGTTCATTTTGTGGGTCTACTACAGTTCAGACTCAAATTGTCACGGTTCTTAATCTGAACCAAAGAGTCCAAATCTGGTAAATCGTTTTGAGAAAACAGATTTTTGAAAGAAGTGCCAAACATGGACTGCTTTGCCAAATACAGAGTCGCCACCTAAATATTTTATTTTGGGAGAATTTAGGAAACCCTGACTCGGTGCCAAAGGCCATGTGTCCGTCATCACCAAAGTTGCCTCGGCTCGGGAACTTGGGTACGATTGGGGAAGGTCAGCTATGGGCACCCCCGCTCGCCCGATCAAAGATCGGCCTCTACTAACCATGATATCTAGTTTTGAAAACATTATGCATTCTTATTCCGGTTATTAGCCTAGATTTACTACGTGATGCGCACAGCAAACAAGTATAGACTAAATTGCCTAAATTGGAACAAAACATTTCATGTTTGTTTATTTTGAAAATGGTTTGATGGTGCTACCCGCAAGTAGGCTAAGACATGAATTTTGCCACCCTCAAGTGGGCTTAAAACTTGCATTCAATGCATTGCTCCAATTTAAGTAACCTAACCTCCACCCACAGGCATTCAGGCAGTTATGTCACATAAGCAGCTAGCCTCATGGTAATTATGCTATCGTGGCAACATTCACACACATGTGGCATGCTAAAGCATAAAAACTTACCTAGTACTCTAAGCCAAAATAGAAACTAGTTAGTAATTATATGCATGATCCTAGTTCATGTTTAAACTGGCTAATGCAACACATGCAAAGATGCAATCTAGACAGGCTCGGCTATCCTAAACATGGCATGTGAAATGCAACAGATAACACGTATTCAATTTGGAATTGAAATACAATGCAGTTAGCGTGATGCGCCGAGCCTGGTGCATGCAATACAGATGAATGATGCACGCATGCATAGCATAAGGTATGCTAATTTAAATATGTCCTAGTCTAACCATCATAAGCAGGTAAATAAAATGGAAGAAAGACGTGGGATTGGAAGATATGCACACACTCACACACGCTTATTACAAATACGCCCTCACTCGGAGGGACCGAAAGAATAATACAGTCCGAATAATGAATCAACTATCCTAGCTAATTAATTATTACAAAACTTCTAATTTAATCAACAAAGTAAATATAGAAGGAAGGTGGCCGCAGCCCTGCCTCGGAATGCGTGAATGATGCATGTTTGACTCGTCTAGCCCGGAAACTCGCCGCCATAGCACTGTTGCCTCTGTTTACACTACCCTGCTCCTCTGAAAATTTGCACAAGTCCCAAGGATGCTTCTCTGAACACTTAGGAGCATCACTGACCAAATGGGAACACCACCGGCCACGGGGAATGGTCACCGGCCACTGGTTAAGCTATCGGCCACAAATTGTTGGTCGGTCGGCACTCCAAGTAGCCGACTGGCTATTTCTTCCTGCAAAATCCTACAGTTGACAACAGCAGAGGGCAAGCAGTGTATGGCATGGAATTTTCAAGCAAATGTATGCACGGATACACTCCTTATCATGCAATGGACTCAAGGGAGCATAGCCCTCGACCTTCGGGCCATCAATCATGCATTTCAATGCATGATGACCCAAAAGGCAAGTGTGCAGCTTCAATATCAAATGAAATGCACACATAAAACACATCGAAGGCCTCAACCTCTATCATGCTTGATGAAGAGGCAAGGGATGCATGCACGATGCAATGTAAACTAGGCATGGAGGCTAACTATGCAACATGAACATGCAAATGAGCAATGTATACTAGGCACGCAACCTAAACATGTAAGCAAACATGTCATGCAACAACATGCGATGATGAACTTAAACTAACATGGATAGCTCGCAAGCATGCCAAAATCAGTGGCCATGTGATGAAAATGAGGCAACCAAGATGCATGCAAACATGCACAATGAAATGGCCCCGAGTCTAAGGCACAAAACACAACTCCACAAAGGCGTTGAAAGGATGAATTATGGCATACAATGGCATATGTTCCAGCACTGAAGTATGGTGCTTAATGGTACCCAAACATGCAAATATGCCACCCAATGCATGAAATAGCCCCCGAAACTCAAAACTAGGCACATGTATTGAACTATAACTATGCAAAACATGTATTATTTGACTATGAAGCACAAATACAGAACCAAGACAGTCCCAAAACATGCACATTACTAGTTTAGAGCATGGCCAAAAAATGCTAACATGCTGGGCTAAAACAACATGCAACATTGGCTAGTAAGCATGAGTTGTATGGCATGTATATGAAGCGTATGAGAACTCATCAAACCAGCCAAAAACAGTGAATAAAACATGTCAAAATATGCCCAAATAACCACTGAAATGCAGCCAATGCATGCAAAAATGATGAGTTCCTTTAGAGGGCCATACAAGGGGTTACTCAACACATATGTGATAGACATTCAACAAGACCAAATCAACTCTGGAAATCAATTATGACAGCCCTAAAACCCACCAAATAGGCCCTAAAATTAGTCTCGGAAACATGCAAAGAAAGGCCTCTTTGAAAGGTCTTGAATGGGATTTCTTTACACATGCATCATAGACATAAAATATGACAAAATGGGCTCTCGATAGAGCCTGGGCAGACCTTAAAACCCTCATAATGAGGCCTGAAACATGACTTCAATGCATGCAAAATAGGGTCCATTTGGAAGGTCAACAAGACCACCAAACAAGACAAGGAGAGGGGGGGTCACCCCCTCTGTTTTTGGCCCTCAAAATAGCAAACCTACCACTAAAAATCCACTAGATTTCAGTGGCTAGAAGGCCAACCAAGAGCTTGCTCGAAGGTCTCAAAGAATGGCACAAAACAAGGCCAAAACAAGCATGCAAGAGGGGAGATGACCCCCAACACCAAAATAATCTTAAACAAACATCTTAAGCATGCAAATACAAAACTTTTTTCAGTTTATAGTTAAGCTCAAAACAGCATGCAAGATAGGCGAAAATGAGGTACAAGAAAGTGCTAAAAAGGGGAAGAAACTTACCCTTGAAGACCAATTTCGAGATCAGCAATTTTAGGGGCCAAAAACCAGCTTTTAGAGCTCAAGAAACCCTCCCAAGAACCTCGGTCCAATGGTAATGGTGTATGGCTATGATGTGTGGTGCAATAGGCCAAGAACAAGGCCCTTTTGAACCCTCTAACACACCTAAATGTAGAGAGAGAGTGAGATATAGAGAGAGTGGGTGATGTATATCATATATCAGATGTAAGGTCTGGTTTTTTGCTGAACCAAACAAAGAAGAGGGTTAGTCTCCTTATATTGGAAAGGGAAAGCTTAAAGTTTACAAGAGAAGCCAAGTGAGAAGGGTCAAGGGGGTCAAGGCTTCCTAGAGAAGCTAAGGCAAGGGTGCAAGCTTCTTGAGGAAGCTTTGACAAAGGGTCAAGCTTCCTCAAGAAGCTTGATCAAAGGGTGCAAGAAGTTTGGATCAAAAGGGGTCAAAGGTTCAAAACAACCACACAAATGCACAAGGGGGAGGGTTTTTGCATCCCACCTGGCACAGCTGGCATGCACCACGCCTGAAGGTACAAAAGGGTAAAATCAGCTAGAAAAAGAGGTAATCGGCCAAATAAATGGTCGGTCGGCTAAATTGATGGCCGATAGGTGGCTTCCAAGGTCAAAAATTGGCCGGTGGGTACCTTGATTGAAGCCCCGGAAGTTAGCTTTCCAATGGCGCAAAATTTGCATTAAAATTCCTCCTGTGCAAAAAGTTATGCCCGTTTTGGTGAAGCCGCGCAGATTCGATCCAACCGGATTGATCCCCTACTTCAACCAACCATATCTCCCCTACCCGGACTTGGCTCTAGGAGATTCTTGAGTGCAAAATGAAGCCCCGGAAGTAAGCTTTCCAACGGTGGTGGCCTCATAGCTAAAATCCAAGTATGCAGATGAATAAGCCCGATTCAGCGAGGGCTACTCGACTCTCTTCTACCCGAATTCATGCCGAACTTCTCCCAAAGTAGTTTTCTCCTCTCCTTTCCTCTTTTCTTCAACTTCAAACCCCTAAACAAAGTTTTTTGAAAGATTTTTCAAAGATTTCATCTCTCTTTCATTCATTCTCCACTTTGTCCTTGCTCGGTTTACTGAAAAGCGTAACATTTAACGAAATGCGAGCGTCGGAACATCGTAGGAACTTTATTTTCAAAACATTTTGAAAGAGAGGGTTTTAAGATCTAAAATATTTTGATCAAGATTGTTTTGGTTCAAAAGGGGTATGAAGTTAGGATTTGACTCTCTCATTGCCGAGGAAATTGAACCTTTGCCCTGTACACCTTTTACCACCAAGTAAACCATCAGTAACGCCCAAGTCTTAAGGGCGGTCAAAAATGGGGTGTCTACAGTTGCCCCTCTTTGACAGAACTCGTGAGTCATGAAATGACGTGAGTGAATGTCAAAGCCCAGAGACGACCCATTTTTCACATGGCCGAAGACTTAAACAAACAAACAAAATACCAATAAATAAACGGTTGTGCTCGCAGGCTACCTACGTATCCTTTTGCAAGGAATCAAACCAGCGTAGTTCAGAGGCAGGATGCAAATGATATGCAGGAAGACTTTGATAATTGGACTTATACGCTACGCGAAGCCGGTTTGAAAATTGTGAAATCTTCATGAATATGTGCGATAGATACACAAAGTGAGTAAGCATGTGCGATAGATACACTAAGTGAGCATAGTGTGAAGATACACAAAGCGAGCGTGTGATAGATACACAAAAGTGAGCACGTGTGATAGATACACAAAGTGAACAAAGTGTAATAGATACAGTAGGTAAGTGTGTGATAGATACACAAAGTGAAGCGAGTGTGATGGATACACTATATGAAACCAAGTGTGATGGATACACTAGGTGAGCGTGTGATAGATACACAAGGGTGAACGCCAAGTGTACTAGACGCACTAAGCGAACAAAGTGTGATGGATACACAAAAGGTGATGAAGTGTGATTAATACACTAAACATGGACACAAAGTGTGATAGATGCACTAAGTGAACAAAGTATGATTGATATACTAAAGGGGAACACAAAGCGTGATAGATGCACTATGTGAACAGAGTATGATTGATATACTAAAGGTGAACACAAAGTGTGACAGATGCACTTAGTGAACAAAATATGATTGATATACTAAATGTGAACACGAAGTGTGATAGATGCACTTAGTGAACAGAGTATGATTGATATACTAAAGGTGAACACGAAGTGTGATAGATGCACTTAGTGAACAGAGTATGATAGATATACTAAATGTGAACACGAAGTATGATAGATGCACTTAGTGAACAGAGTGTGATGGATATACTAAATATGAACACGAAGTGTGATAGATGCACTTAGTGAACAGAGTGTGATGGATATACTAAATGTGAACACGAAATGTGATAGATGCACTAAGTGAACAGGTGTGATGGATACACAAAAGATAATGACGTGAATATGTGCATGATAGATACAGAAAATGAGAATATGTGTGATAGATATAGAAAATGAGAATGTGTATGATAGATATAGAAAAGTGAATATGTACGTGATAGATACACAAAATGAGAATGTGTGTAATAGATACACAAAATGAATGAAGTGTAATTGATACACTGAATGAGTTAGAGTGTAATTGATACACTAAGTGAAATAAGAAAGTATTATAGATATACTAAGGGTGAATGAGGTGTGATTGATACACTAAATAAATGAAGTGTGATTGATACACTAACTGAATGGAGTGTGATCGATACACTAAATAAATGATCTCAAACGGAACTTCTTTGAATGAACCGTACATACAATATCGTGCATGATTGAGAAAGAAACTTGATAGGTACAATGCATTACAATGCATGATGCTTAAGGAAAGCAATAAATGGACAAAGCAGCGCTTTAGAAAGCACCTCATGAGGTGAGTGGCGGTGAACCGCTCTTCTCTGATGGGGGTCTCCCCTTGTGCTCTTCAAACACTTACCTTCAACTTACAGTACAAAGGCTCTGAAATACTGACAAGGGTTCTTCACGTAGAACACTTTGGATGCTGCCTTTCTTCCCGATCATATTACAACTTTGCCTATTCTCTAACGGGGTGACAGACTAGGTTGGTTCAGTATCCAGAATTGAGGTGCATACATGCTATCTCAACCTATGGGGCTTCCATACAAATTTCAAGCCGAGGACACGCCTCTGGGTATTTAAACCAGACTTTAGTCTCGGAAATCCCGAACCTTTACGTTCTAGGCATCAGCCATTCGAACTCTAGTTTCTACTGTCGCAATTGGTCTGTTAGGAACTCATTTCAAACATGACCAAGATGCCCTGGCATGAAACGGTACTCGAGGAGAGCACTTCTAATCGCCATTCTGGCTTGAAGCAAACTTGATCTTGAGCTTGAGGTAGAGGCACACTCATACTTCGGAGCATTGGCAAGACTGGAAGAGGTACACACGGAATGTAGTCTCGGAACTTACTGAAGTTGAAACAAACTCAAATACTCGACATTTTCCTCTTTTGCTTTTGCCTTGCAGTCCGGAACCACTATAGCTTCAGATAGGTCCTGGTTCTACTGTTCTCACATGACCTGGGTTGAACCCTGCGGTTTTATGAAAGAACAAATATTGTTTTGCACAAACGTGGAGAATGGCACAACACTCTGAGCACAAGATGATTTTTTGAAGTTGAGAAATGAGTTCTCGACCGGGTATTGGGCCTACAACTGAACACAGCGAAAAAGACTCAATAACGGAAAACAAAAGGTAAACAACCTAGACACAAACACAGACACTTGAAACGACTCAAAGCAAGAATCGAGACAAACAAAACACAACAAAACACAAGACTCAAATATGCACAGGGAGCCTGTTTCTCCGAGTATTGTTTCCCATCCTTTCTTACTTGTGATTCTCACATCACTCGGCCCTCAGGCTCTGTTTTTCTGAGAAAGCCCTTTTCCTCACTTTTTCTCTCAACACACGTCTCTCTATTCTTCAATCTCTCATTTTTTATCGCAGGAAGTTGTGGGCTCTTGCCCTTGGTATTCTACCAGACTCTTCTTCTTGTTCACAATAGTGAGTTTCTTCTACAGAGAGGCTGTACTATAACTGGGTGTGTAGCAAATCTGCAGCTAACATCGGTTGATGATGCCCTGCTGGGGAGTTTGGACGTGGTTAGATCTGTCCAGATGAGGAAGTGGAACATCTTGATCCATTCCAATTCGTGCTTCGCACTTGACTTGATGCCTCGTTGCTTGGAGGATGTTGAGAGCTTTTAGCCCTTTTGTTGTTAACCTCAGTTGTGCTCTTCTTGGCAGGTAGAGTGCCCTTCTGGCGAGTAGCTGACGACGAGGAAAAGACAGAACACCTGACTTAATTGTGCCCCTACTTCATCATTTTGACCATTTTTTTGTTTATGGCTTTCTACTAAAACAATTTTGACCAAAATGAGAGTTAGATTAACATGCTTGTTCGATTTTTGATTTGAAATCATGCAAGTCAGGTTATGAGCACTGAAAATTTTTCTTTTGGGTCCAAGAAATGGTCCAGTTTTGGAAAATGAAATAATTTTCGAGAAATTAGTCAACCTCAGTAAAAATTCTCAAAAAAAATGTTTTTGCAAACAGCCACTACTCAACGAGCACGGAACCTACTTTGGAGATGCACAACCTCAGATCTGAAGGAAAATTGCCCCTTGCTTGAAGAGAGCTGTATGGCAACGGAAAGTTGCCCCTTGTTTGAATGGCACCGCAGCGCATTGAATGGCAACGGAAAGTTGCCCCTTGTCTGGATGGCACCGCAGCACATTGTAATCAGTCTTCATGGTAATGATCACAACCGAACTCTCGGATATAGAAAAGGTGAGGACCATCAAAACCAATACATGGACACATTTGATTTGGAAGTATTTATGGCTGGACTTCAAGAAGAAGTTTCCTACATATCCCAAACATGGGAATCAAGCCTTATGTAGTTCGGAGTAAGGCACACTCGGGTATTAACCTCTCCTTTTGCGCTCTAACTTTTGCCAAGGCCGCCCTTTCAGGTTTTCAACCTTGCGAGCTTTATTCTTCTTTTCTTTTCAATTTTTTTTTATTTCTTTTCTTTTCTTTTCTTTTCAATTTTTTTTTTATTTTTCTTCATTTCTTTTTTTGTTCTTTGCATTTTTTTTTTTGCTCTAACTTTTGCATGGGTCGCCCTTTCGGGTTTTTGGCCCAACGAGCCTCTCAAGGGTAAAAGTGTAGCTTTGTCCATGTCAAATGGTTCTGAGATCTCGAATCCGTCTGAATCCAAGAGAGTGGCTGTTGTTCGCTGACGATGTAGGAGTCCATCCAACGGGGGCAGAATTTTCCCCTAGTGTTGTGGATAGGAACTTGGTTGTCCTTCAACAAAAACTGTCTTATTTCCTTAATTCTAGGATTTGGCATTCTTGCCGATCTTCGTCGTGTACTCTTCGAGTACATTCTTTGACGCCTTTTGCCCCTAGTTTGAGGGGTGCTTCTGATCTAGCTTTGCAAGCTTCTTTTGACGACATCTGATCTTCTTGATCTGACTTTTCTGCCCCTAGTTCGAGGGCTGCTTCGAATCTGGCCACATAGGCCTCACATTGTAGTTGACCGTTGAACACTCTAAAGTGAGGTCCAAGGTTTGAAAGCAAGGGGGTCGAGTCTCGAGGCTGAGAGCGATCCTAGGCTGCACAATCTCAAAAGCGATTCCATACAAGTCTTCGCATGACGGCGCAAAACATTTTTTTGAAATCTTTTAAGAAAGCGATTAATCGCTCGCGCTGAAGACAGTATGGAGCCAATCTAGATCAAGCCAGGATCCTTCTCAGTACTCACGTTAACAAGCATGATTTCATTCATTAATGGCTTAGCACGCCTCTCTTTCTCTTAATTGATCAATTTTTTGCAAATCCTGAGGAATTCCTTTCTCTTTGTTTTCATTATAATGTTCAAAAGGTTTTAAAAAAACTTAGGTCAATGCAATGAGTTCAAGGCACAAAAGATCAGGTGAAAAGCACTGTCGTTTCATTCAAAACTTCTGGCACAACTGGCGCAAGGTAGAAGCAAACACAAGAGTGTGAAAATCACTGCTGTTTCATTCAGATCTGTTGGCATAACTAGCTCCAAGGCAGAAACAGACTCAAAAGAAAGCAAAAAGACAAACACAAAACAAGCAAGTGATGTCCGAGGAAACACCCCCGAAATCACCCGACTCTAACAAAACAGGACTGACTCGATACAACAAGACAGACCTGACTGACTCAGTATGAAAAGACTGACTCAATACAAAATGACAAGACTGACCCAATACCTAAGTCAGAAAGTACAAAACTAGCATTCGCAAATGCTCAAAACAGTGCGTGCCAAACGCCACATATGGAGTAAACTGAGTACCGCCCGCAGGTGGTTCATCCCCTGATCACATATTCGTACTATCCCCCAAGTTCACTGATCCAGTGGTGATAGACTTCGCTGAGCTGGTGCGGCAATGACCTTGTTGTCAAACAAATCTTGTACATCATGGCGCAGACGAAAGCAGCTATTGGTCTCATGACCGGTTTGTTGATGGTAAGCACAGTACTTAGTCCGGTCATGCTTTGAAGGGAGAGGATTGGGTAGAGGCCGTTGTTCCAACAGCTTCAGATGTCCTTTCCGGATTAAGACCTTTAGAGCCTTTGACAAAGGCATATAAAGTGTGGTGAAAACCCTCTTGACTCGAGGTGGACATTTGGCCGTCTGTGAGCTACTTCCGGACGCACCGGTGAATGGGGTAGCTGTTTTTGATGTGGTGGTAGTGACCATGCCCACTTCAGAAGGTCTTGCGGCCGCATCACCATTGGTGGTCGCATTCGAACTGCGGGAAAATGCCTGCTTAGGCTGTTTCTTCTCCTGGTCAATAAGGCCCTGCTTCATGACATCCTCGATTTGTACTCCCATCTTATGCAAATCTGAAAAGGTAGGGAAGGGAAGCACGATCATTTTCTGCATTAGTTTGGGTTGGAGGTTGCACACAACCATCCGTATTTGATCCTTGTCCGTTGGCCTAATGGTCATCATTGAGGCTTTGGCCCTCCAGTGGGCCACGAATTCTGATAAGCTCTCCTTCGGCTCCTGCCTCGTCGTCTCAAGATCACGAGTCATAATCTCAATTTGCGTGTTATATGAGTATTGTGCAACGAATGCCTCGGCCATCTCATCCCAATTCCTCTTGACATCATCTTCCAATTTTGCGTACCAAATGGCCGCCACACCAGACAGGGTCCGGCCAAATAATGAAAGTTTCTGTAGTCTGGTGAGGCCCATCGACCTTAGTATGTCTGAGAACAACCGTAGATGCACCATGGGATCCCCGGATCCGTCAAATCGGTCGATGTATGGCATCTTAAATCTGTCCGGTAGCGTCACAGCTGCATCGGTATACCCGTTCTCAATGTCCGGAATGGACTTTACTCCCTGGGATTTCTTGAACATTTTTTCCAGCTTGCTCACTTTCAGCGCTGTAGAGTCTAACTCGAACTCAAAGGGTGAATCCGGCGAGTTGATCGGTGCTTTAGATAGCTGGGGTAGGATCGGGGGCGGAGGTGCCCCTGTCGGAATGTCCGTATCTTCCTGGACATTAGTTGTCTCTCCAAGTGTTGGAACTCTGGGTGGGGGAGGAGCCTGATGTGAAGCAGATGCTCCTGTTTGCTGTTGCAGCCGGGCAATTAAGTCTGCCTGTTGAGCCATAATCTCAGCCTGCTGTTTGGAAAATTCTGCTTGACGAGCAACATCCTGCTGCATGGTCTTCATGCTCTCTTGGAGTTGACGCATCATTTCCTCCATTCCTGCCATGTTCTGATGTTCCTACGACCGATTTGGTATCTATCTCGTGATAAAAGCGAGGTCTCACCTGTTGTTCACTGGTGGGGTGGATAAGGGCCACTGATCTAGTAACCGCTGAACTGGTGATCTGTACTTGACTGGCCCTTTTACCCTGCCTCTGGCAAAGGAACACTGATTGCCCTTGAACTAAATCTCTGACTTGAAAAAGTCTATCAGCACAAGTCTGATAAACCTCGAGGGATATCAGAGCCTTCTGAAGCTATGGTTCTAGGACTACCTAGCAAAAGAGAAAACAGACAGCACCTCAGCCTGATTTCACCAAAATAGATATGAGCATACTAGGATGACTGTGCCCTCTATTGAATTCTGCCCCAAAATTCTGCCTGTAAACTGATACCCTCAGGTAAAACTGATTCCCCAAATACTGATGCCCGCAGGCCTGATACTCAGACTTGCAAACTGATACACACAACCTGTAGAGACACACTCTAATAGCGCATAACAAGCAAGTAAGAGCCAAAACACCCCTATGTTGGGGTAGGGTTTCCCTGTCCTATTTTGTCAGGAACTAGGGTTTCACTACGCACGCAGCGGTTTCAAACAACCTAACGTCGGGTGAGCAACCTGTCCTAGTTTGGAGTGGTCACTATGGATTTCGATATGAACTAGGTCGAATGGTCAAAAAAGGTGCCCCGGTAAAACCGGGGTTTGTGTTCCCATACTGGCAGAGCCCATAACCGGTCAGCCTTATGGTCATGCCTTGACAAGACAAGCCTCCGGCAAACCGTTCAGGAATAGCAGATGGCAAACACGGTGTCCTAGGCACACCAATGCACATGCAATGCAAAGAAACACATAAGTGTAGTCAAAACAGGATATCACGAGTTCGAGTCAAGCTCTCTAAAATCCCCAGCAGAGTCGCCAGAAACTATAGACGTCCCCGAACATCCCGGGAGGATGAACCCCCGTTCTGTTCATTTTTTGGGTCTACTACAGTTCAGACTCAAATTGTCACGGTTCTTAATCTGAACCAAAGAGTCTAAATCTGGCAAATCGTTTTGAGAAAACAGATTTTTGAAAGAAGTGCCAAACATGGACTGCTTCGCCAGATACAGAGTCGCCACCTAAATATTTTATTTTGGGAGAATTTAGGAAACCCTGACTCGGTGCCAAAGGCCACGTGTCCATCATCACCAAAGTTGCCTCGGCTCGGGAACTTGGGTATGATTGGGAAAGGTCAGCTATGAGCACCCCCGCTCGCCCGATCAAAGATCGGCCTCTACTAACCATGATGTCTAGTTTTGAAAACATTATGTGTTCTTATTCCGGTTATTAGCCTAGATTTACTACGTGATGCGCACAGCAAACAAGTATAGACTAAGTTGCCTAAATTGGAACAAAACATTTCATGTTTGTTTATTTTGAAAATGGTTTGATGGTGCTACCCGCAAGTAGGCTAAGACATGAATTTTGCCACCCTCAAGTGGGCTTAAAACTTGCATTCAATGCATTGCTCCAATTTAAGTAACCTAACCTCCACCCACAGGCATTCAGGCAGTTATGTCACATAAGCAGCTAGCCTCATGGTAATTATGCTATCGTGGCAACATTCACACACATGTGGCATACTAAAGCATAAAAACTTACCTAGTACTCTAAGCCAAAACAGAAACTAGTTAGTAATTATATGCATGATCCTAGTTCATGTTTAAACTGGCTAATGCAACACATGCAAAGATGCAATCTAGACAGGCTCGGCTATCCTAAACATGGTATGTGAAATGCAACAGATAACACGTATTCAATTTGGAATTGAAATACAATGCAGTTAGCGTGATGTGCCGAGCCCGGTTCATGCAATACAGATGAATGATGCACGCATGCATAGCATAAGGTATGCTAATTTAAATATGTCCTAGTCTAACCATCATAAGCGGGTAAATAAAATGGAAGAAAGACGTGGGATTGGAAGACATGCACACACTCACACACGCTTATTACAAATACGCCCTCACTCGGAGGGACCGAAAGAATAATACAGTCCGAATAATGAATCAACTATCCTAGCTAATTAATTATTACAAAACTTCTAATTTAATTAACAAAGTAAATATAGAAAGAAGGCAGCCGTAGCCCCGCCTCGGAATGCGTGAATGATGCATGTTTGACTCGTCTAGCCGAAACTTCATTGCCATAGCACAAGGTTTCTATTTACACCGCCTCTGAAAATTTGCACAAGTCCCAAGGATGCTTCTCTGAACACTTGGGAGCATCACCAACCAAATAGGAACACCACCGGCCACAGGGAATGGTCATCGGCCACTGGTTAAGCTATCGGCCACAAATTGTTGGTCGGTCGGCACTCCAAGTAGCCGATCGGCTATTTCTTCCTGCAGAATCCTGCAGTTGACAACAGCAGAGGGCAAGCAGTGTATGGCATGGAATTTTCAAGCAAATGTATGCACGGACACACTCTCTATCATGCAATGGACTCAAGAGAGCATGGCCCTCGACCCTCGGGCCATCAATCACGCATTTCAATGCATGATGACCCAAAAGCCAAGTGTGCAGCTTCAATATCAAATGAAATGCACACACAAAACACATCGAAGGCCCCAACCTCTATCATGCTTGATCAAGAGGCAAGGGATGCATGCACGATGCAATGTAAATTAGGCATGGAGGCTAAGTATGCAACATGAACATGCAAATGAGCAATGTATACTAAGCACGCAACCTAAACATGTAAGCAAACATGTCATGCAACAACATGCGATGATGAACTTAAACTAACATGGATAGCTCGCAAGCATGCCAAAATCAGTGGCCATGTGATGAAAATGAGGCAACCAAGATGCATGCAAACATGCACAATGAAATGGCCCCGAGTCTAAGGCACAAAACACAACTCCACAAAGGCGTTGAAAGGATGAATTATGGCATACAATGGCATATGTTCCAGCACTGAAGTATGGTGTTTAATGGTCCTGAAACATGCAAATATGCCACCCAATGCATGAAATAACCCCCGAAACTCAAAACTAGGCACATGTATTGAACTATAACTATGCAAAACATGTATTATTTGACTATGAAGCACAAATACAGAACCAAGACAGTCCCAAAACATGCACATTACTAGTTTAGAGCATGGCCAAAAAATGCTAACATGCTGGGCTAAAACAACATGCAACATTGGCTAGTAAGCATGAGTTGTATGGCATGTATATGAAGCGTATGAGAACTCATCAAACCATCCAAAAACAGTGAATAAAATATGTCAAAATATGCCCAAATAACCACTGAAATGCAGCCAATGCATGCAAAAATGATGAGTTCCTTTAGAGGGCCATACAAGGGGTTACTCAACACATATGTGATAGACATTCAACAAGACCAAATCAACTCTGGAAATCAATTATGACTGCCCTAAAACCCACCAAGTAGGCCCTGAAATCAGTCTCGGAAACATGCAAAGAAAGGCCTCTTTGAAAGGCCTTGAATGAGATTTCTCTACACATGCATTATAGACATAAAATATGACAAAATGGGCTCTTGACAGAGCCTGGGCAGACCTTAAAACCCTTAGAATGAGGTCTGAAACATGACTTCAATGCATGCAAAATAGGGTCCCTTTGGAAGGTCAACAAGACCACCAAACAAGACAAAGAGAGGAGGGGGTCACCCCCTCTAATTTTGGCCCTCAAAATAGCAAACCTATCACTGAAAATCCACTGGATTTCAGTGGTTAGGAGGCCAAGCAAGAGCTTGCTCAAAGGTCTCAAAGAATGGCACAAAACAAGGCCAAAACAAGCATGCAAGAGGGGAGATGACCCCCAACACCAAAATAGTCTTAAACAAACATCTTAAGCATGCAAATACAAAACTTTTTTCAGTTTATAGTTAAGCTCAAAATAGCATGCAAGATAGGCTAAAATGGGGTACAAGAAAGTGCTAAAAAGGGGAAGAAACTTACCCTTGAAGACCAATTTCGAGATCAGCAATTTCAGGGGCCAAAAACCAGCTTTTAGAGCTCAAGAAACCCTCCCAAGAACCTCAGTCCAATGGTGTTGGTGTATGGCTATGAGGTGTGGTGCAATAGGCTAAGAACAAGGCCCTTTTGAACCCTCTAACACACCTAAACGTAGAGAGAGAGGGAGATATAGAGGGAGAGGGTGATATACATCATATATCAGATGTAAGGTCTGGTTTGCTGAACCAAACAAAGGAGATGGTTAATCTCCTTATATAGGCAAGGGAAAGCTTAAAGCTTACAAGAGAAGCCAAGTGAGAAGGGTCAAGGGGGTCAAGGCTTCCTAGAGAAGCTAAGGCAAGGGTGCAAGCTTCTCTAGGAAGCTTTAACAAAGGGTCAAGCTTCCTCAAGAAGCTTGATCAAAGGGTGCAAGAAGTTTGGATCAAAACGGGTCAAAGGTTCAAAACAACCACACAAATGCACGGGAGAGAGGGTTTGTGCATCCCAGCTGGCACAGCTGGCATGCACCACGCCTGAAGGGTACAAAAGGGTAAAAATCGTCCAGAAAAAGAGGTAATCGGCCAAATAAATGGTCGGTCGGCACAATAAATGGCCGGGCTGCTATTTTTATTGGCCGGTCGGCTAAATTGATGGCCACTAGGTGGCTTCCAAGGTCAAAAAGTTTCCAGTGGATATCTAGCTTGAAGCCCCAGAAGTTAGCCTTCCAATGGTGCAAACCTTGCATTAAAATTCCTCCTGTGCAAAAAGTTATGCCCGTTTTGGTGAAGCCGCGCAGATTCGATCCAACCGGATTGATCCCCTACTTCAACCAACCATATCTCCCCCACTCGGACTTGGCTCTAGGAGATTCTTGAGTGCAAAATGAAGCCCCAGAAGTAAGCTTTCCAACGGTGGTGGCCTCATAGCTAAAATCCAAGTATGCAGATGAATAAGCCCGATTCAGCGAGGGCTGCTCGACTTCCTTCTACCCGAATTCATGCCGAACTTCTTCTAAAGTAGTTTTCTCCTCTCCTTTCCTCTTTTCTTCTACTTCAAACCCCTAAACAAAGTGTTTTGAAAGATTTTTCAAAGATTTCATCTCTCTTTCATTCATTCTCCACTTTGTCCTTGCTCGGTTTACCGAAAAGCGTAACATTTAACGAAATGCGAGCGTCGGAACATCGTAGGAACTTTATTTTCAAAACATTTTGAAAGAGAGGGTTTTAAGATCTAAAATCTTTTGATGAAGATTGTTTTGGTCCAAAAGGGGTATGAAGTTGGGATTTGACTCTCTCATTGTCGAAAAAATTGAACCTTTGCCCTGCACACCTTTTACCACCAAGTAAACCATCAGTAACGCCCAAGTCTTAAGGGCGGTCAAAAATGGGGTGTCTACAATCGGTCCGAATCCTCTTCCTAGATGAAAGAGTAGAGCACACTAGAATAAGCACACTCGCTACGCATCTTTCTTTGAACAATGCCTCGTCTTGTCTTGGTTGCATCTCAATGTCGCGAATAGCATGCCTTCACCATATTTATGCTGAACGTTATTTATTCCTTGCTTTACACATTGCATGCGTTGTCGCGTTGTGCTTTACTTATATGTGTTCAAGTTCCTATACACATTACATGCGTTGTCGCGTTATGCTTTACTTATATGTGTTCAAGTTCCTATACACATTGCATGCGTTGTCGCGTTATGCTTTACTTACATGTGTTCAAGTCCCTTTTATTTCACACATTGTATGCATTGTCGCGTTGTGCTTTACTTACATGTGTTCAAGTTCCTATACACATTGTATGCGTTGTCGCGTATGCTTTACTTATATGTGTTTGTGCCTACCTAGCATTGTTATGCTTGTTTTAAATCGCATTGTTATGCATCCTAATTGGCTTGCGTTGTCGCGCATGCCCTCCTTGCATTGTTTTGCGTCCATCCGCGTTGTTATGCGTCATCCTTGGGTCGCACTGTCTTACATCCCTTCACCTCCGTTGTCTCGCACGTCACTTGTATTATTATGCACACTCCACCTGCATTGTCACGCACTTCTCACTTGCATTGCTATGCATGTTTTCTAACAATGTTGTACCTGTTAAGTTTTCTTTCTTTCTCAGGCACGATATTGTATGTATGGTTCATTTGAAGCTAGCACGACTAGACGAGCCAGACAGGTATTGTATTCTCCGTGTGAGACGTAGTGAGAATTGAATAATTCTCTTATATCCTCTCTGCATTGTAGTGTGGTTTGGTATATACTAGCTTAAAACTGTCGCATGTTATGCTTCGTTACAGCTTTCTTTGCATGATTATAGATTATGCCCGGTTTTGTGCATTGTTCTTGCATCTTGCCCCTGCCTACGGGCACATACCTTGCTAGCTTGTATGCTTTGTCTAAGTCTTCGACCTTGTCAAAAATGGGTCGTCTCGGTGCTTTGACATTCACTCCCGTCATTGTTATGACTTTCGAGTTCTGTCAAAGAGGGGCAACTGTAGACACCTCATTTTTGACCACCATCAAGACTTAGACATCATCGTTTGAACACTCGATAATCATCCATGTTCATGTTCGTTTTGAGTTCCCGGAGGTCTTGGCTGCGCGCCTTGCCTCAGGATCTCTTAACTTGCCTGTTCTGTGCTTGGTTGTGGACCAAGAACTTGTTTGTTTTGCTTCTGAGGGCAGAGAATGGCTTTTTGGTCATCCCCACACCTCACCAGCCTTGGCTTGAGGCCACCGGCCCTATTTTGTTATTACCGGCCATTGGTGATGGCCGGTCGGCACTATTTTTGATCGGCCGGCCGTTTGTTTGGTCAGTCGGCCATATTTTCTGGCCGACACTTCTTTTTTTCTTTTTTAGGCATTGTGCATGCCAGCTGTGCCAGCTGGAGCACACAGATCTATCCTCCATACACGTGTATGGAGGATTTGCACCATTTGAACCCTTTTTGCTCTAGCTTCTTGAGGAAGCTTGAACCCTTTGCTCTAGCTTCCTCAAGAAGCTTGAACCTCTGTCTTAGCTTCCCCAAGAAGCTTGAACCTTTGTTCTAGCTTCTTGAGGAAGCTTGACCCCTTTGCCTTAGCTTTTCCAAGAAGCTTAGGCCCTTATCTTGTTCTATGAAAGAGGGCCTCCCCTCTCCTTTAGAGGGGTTGAGCAAATCAGATATATATATCATACATATCACTCCCTCTCTATATCTTCCTCTCTCTCTCTCTCTCTCTCTTTCTACATTTGTGTGTGGAATAGTGTTCAAAGTGTGTTTTTTTCTTATTTTTGCACTAAAGTACCTAGTGTTACACTATACCTTGGTTATTGAGGTGTTGAGAGTTTGTTCTTGGAGTTTTGAGTTGGTTTTGATCAGAAGAAGGGGGCTAGAGTTGCTGTTCTTGGAGTGTTCTTCAAGGGTGAGTACTATTGCTTTATATTCCCTATTTTTGCACTAGCTTTTAGCCTATCTTGCATGCTGTTTTGAGCTTAGTGTATAACTGATAAAAGTTCTAATTTTTCATGTTTAAGATGTTTCATTAAGGTCTCTTTTGTGTTTGGGGTTGTCCCCCCCCCCCTTTCCTTAGGCTTTGTTTGGTCTATTTGTGTGCCTTTCTCTTTGAGCTTTGGGCCCCCCTTTATTTTGACCTTCTCACCACTGAAATCCAGAGGATTTTCAGTGGTGGTGAAGTGGTTTTGAGGTCTTGCATAGGGGAGGGACACCCCTCTCCCTTTGTGTCTCCTTTGCTTGTGTTGTTGGCTCATAAAGGTAGCATGCATGCTTAGTTGATTTTGGCTCCATCTCAGTGGGTATTTAGTGATATTTTGTCATGTTATACCTCTGCTTTAAGTTGGTTTAATAGCCTCTTGCATGCATCATATGCTTGTCTTGTAATCCCATATTTTGGCCTAACTTGCATCATGTTGTAAGGTGGTATTTTAGCATGATTTTGGTTTGGTTCCAAGAACATTTTAGCTCTATTTTGCCATGCTTAAGGTCTGTTTGGTGCGCTTTTGGTGATGCTTACATCACTTTGTATAGCCACCATGCATTCTAGTTTGTTAGCCTCGGGTGTGTGAGTCATTAGCATGCATTACTTTGACCATTCTCATGATTTGGCATCATTTGAGATCATATTTCAGTCCATGCTTCATGCTCGTATGCTCGCATTTACCATCCTCTCAATGCTTTGAAGAGTTGTTCTTTTGTGCCTTAAAAATGAGTCATTGTGCATGCCTCTTTGTTTAAGTCTTCAAGCTGCCATATCAGTAGGTTTTGGGGCTCCTTTTGGTATATTATAACTCTGTTTTTTTGTTGAAAAGTTCATGCCATGCTTGGTTGTGATAGTTGTAATGAAGTGCTCTCTTTGTAGTCTTGAATGCCTTTGTTTTGGTGCCTATTTCTTAGCATGTTTTGGCCATGTTCCATACATGTTCTAGTCTTGTTTTGGTCCACCCTAGGACTGATTTAAGTCATTTTGGCTCTTTAAGGCTTGGTTGGTATGGCTATGGTTTGAACCCTTTGGTTGGTCTCAAGCTTTGGGCTCCTTTGCATGTTATGTTTCACTTGTGTGTTTGGATTTGGCACTCTTTTTAGCATGATTTCAGAGCTCAGCATATTTGTAAAATGCCCATGTTTGTCTCTTTTAAGTATGCTTAGAATTGCCTCTTTTATGCCTTAAGTGATGGGCCTTGGTGCATGCATGCTTGCACATGTGATTCGTGCTTTTGTTACATCATTATCGGCCACTGTTTTGGGGCATGGCTAAGGCGTTCCATTTCGGTTTAAGCACATCCTTGTACATAGTGGCATGTTTGGCATGTTGCATCTTGTTACATCATTTGCATGCTTGCATTACATCATGTTCGCATGTTCTTGTTGCATTAGCTTAGCTTGCATGTTAGGTCGCATTGCATTGCATCTTGCATGCTTAGCACATTGTACATTTTGCATGTTTAGGTTGCATTGCATTTGGCATGCTTTGCTAACTTAGCCTCATATTGCATATTTGAGCCATTTTGCAAATTTGAGCCATATTGCATACATGCATTGCATTGTGTTTGGTTTGGGGTGTCAAACCAAACATGAGAAATGAGGTGTGTTCGTACTTAAAGTGACGAAACACACCTCAATCCTCGGTCGCCGACACTCTTGAGCCCAACATGATAGAGTGTGTAGCATTCATTTGTTTTCATTGCATTCATTTTACATTGATTTGCAAACTTGGCACATTTGGCCATCATGCATCGAAATGCGTGATTGGTGGCCCGAGGACCGAGGGCCATACTCCCTTCAGTTCATTACATGATAGGGAGAGTGGCTATGCACACATTGTCTTGAAAATGCTTTGCCATGCATTGTCTGTCCTTTGCTGCAGCAAAACCAGTGCTCTGCAGGAAGAAATGGCCGGTCGTCCACTTTTAGTGCCGACCAGCTACCAAAGTCTAGTCGGTGGTCCCACTTTTGGTCGATAACTGTATTCCAGTGGCCGGTGGACTTGCATTATGGCCGGTGACATCCCATAGTGCTATGGAAGTGTTCCAGAAGCATCACAAGTATTTTCACAGTTCTCAAAGGTGCAGAACAGTGCAAACAGAGGCAACAGTGGCATGGCGATGGGTTTTTGCGCGAAGCGAATCGAGCATACATCATTCAAGCATTCTGAGGCGGGGCTGCAGCGGCCTCCCTTTGTAACTAATTTGTTAATTAATTTAGGGTTTTGTAATATTTAATTAGCTAGAGTAGTTAATTATTTATTCGGTCTGTAATTATTTATTCAGATCCTCCGAGAGAGGGCAAATTGTGTAATAAGCGTGTATGTGTGTGATGCATGTCTTCTAACCCCACGTCTTTCCCCCTTTTATTTACCAGCTTATGATGGTTAGTTTTAGGGCATGTTTCAATTAGCATACTTATGATAGTATGTTTGCATTCATTCATCTGTCTTGCATGCACCGGGCTCGGTGCATCATACTAATTGCATTGTATTTCAATTCCAAGTTGAATACATGTTATCTGTAGCATTTCACATGCCATCTTAAAATAGTCGAGCCTATCTTAGTTGCATTTTTGCATGTGATGCATTAGCCATCTTAACATGAGCTAGGATCATGCATTTGATTACTAACTAGCTTTTGTTTTGGCTCGGAGTACTAGGTAAGCTTTTATGCTTTAGCATCTTGCATGCGTGTGAGTGTTACCATGATAGCATGCTTACCATGAGGCTATCTGCTTAGTTGATTAACTGCCTGAATACCTGTGGGTGAAGGTTGAGTTATTTGAATTGAAACAATTCACCAATTGAGAGTTTTAAGCCCACTTGAGAGTGGCAAAATCATGTTTTCTAAGTCCACCCGAGGGTGGAAAAATCCACGTCTTAGCCTACTTGCGAGTAGCACCTTCAAGCCGTTTTTCAAAACGAACATGAGATGTTTTGTTCCAATTCAGGCGACCTAGTCTATACTTGTATACTGTGCGCATCACATAGTAATTCTAGGCTAATAACCGGAATAAGAACACATAATGTTTTCAAAACTTGATATCATGGTTAGTAGAGGCCGATCTTTGATCGGTGACGGGTGCTCACAGCGACCTTCCCAATCGTACCCAAGTTCCCGAGCCGAGGCAACTTTGGTGATGACGGACACGTGGCCTTAGGCAACGAGTCAGGGTTTCCTAAATTCCCCCAAAATAAACATTTAGGTGGCGACTCTGTATCAGGCAAAGCCGTCCATGTTTGGCACTTCTTTAAAAAAAAATCTGTTTTCAAAAACTATTTGCCGGATTTGGACTCTTTGATGATTCATCGGTCTTGCATTGCACTCTGCGAGATTAGATACAGGACCGTGACATTGAGTCTTGAACTGTAGTGAGCCCAATGAACAAAACGGGATTTCCTCCCGGGACATTCGGGGACGTCTACAGACGCCGTCAGCGGTAGCCACGCGCTGCCACGCGCCAGGCGTGCTTCCCACACGCGTCGTCCGCGTCGTCCACGCGCGCGACTTGGGCCATTTCATGCACACGTTAAGTCGTGTTGCTTCAAGCTGCGCCATGTGCTCTGGCACACGCGTGCCACGCGCCGAGTCGCGCTGTGTTGAACGGCACCAAGCCGCACCGAGCCATTTTTTTCGCGCTGGCTTGGCTGTAAGGCCCTGTTTGTTTTTTTAAAATCTAGAATTGCTTTAAATGGTCATAAATAATTCGTTATAGTTTTGTTTTAAGCGTGGTTGGTACTGTTAGACTCAGAATTAAATTTTCTATCTTCTGTAAAATTTTCAAAATTTTATGAAAATAACAAAAATATTTTTGCTGAAATAATAATTAATTATTTATGATTTAAAATGTTTCTGGTGTTGCATGATTAAGTTTCTGGAGCTGAAATTTTTACTGTAGACCACTGTAATAGTTTACTATTTACTGATATGGTTGTTGTATTTTTTCAGATTCTAGAATATTTATTTATGATTTTATGTGTGTTTATTAAATATTGAAAATTCTAGAAAAATTTTAGAAGTGATATATTTTCTGTTATGGCATAATTTGAATATTAAACACAACATATTGTTGTTTTTTTCCTAGAGTTTCTAATATGTTGTGATCAGAATAGCATGATTAATTATTTTTTATTTAAATTACATTATTAATTGTGACATAGCATGAGTTGATTGTGAATCTACACTAAGATGTTATTGTATGAAATTAGAATATTTTATCATGCTTTTAGACATGCCATAGTCAGTGGGAGGTTATTCGGTTGAGAGAAATCTTTGTAAATTTACTCCCAAAAACTAATATTTTGCACATGAATTAAATTAAATTTTGAATAATTGTCACCTGTGGCGCAAGAGTTGATTACGAGCTTAGCGGATTTTCGATCTTGCAACTTATGTAATATTGTCACTATTTAATTTAGATTTTTGCGGCAAAATTATATTATGCTGATCAAATTAATCCCAATGCGAATTTCTCTCTAAATTGACTTAGTTTATGGAAGTTAATTTGGTTGGCCTAGAGTTAGTAGAGATGTTCAAATGTGAACAATGTAATCCTCTTCTTTAGATGAGCAAAAAGTCTTAGAGACTTTAGCTCAGACCTTAATTGAGCCAAAGTAAGGAAACATAACTTAACGTCACCATGGTTTTGTTGCCTTGTTGTGGCACCCAAAAAAAAAAATGATGTGTGCACTATGGTTAGCGGCATGCTATGTAGTTTTGATTGGCGAGTTTTGGAGTTGTGAAATTAGTAAGCCCTCAATAGATCTGTATATGATCTTGACTATTGAGCTGCGCGGATTGATTTTGTAATTTGACTTGTAATAATGTTGCATCATTGGATGAAGTACCATTCAAGAGTCACGTCATCCAAGAAATGCGAGCTTAAATGAATTAGTCATTAAGTGTAAGACGAGTAACCAGTATGAGCAGTGTTTTGCTCTCTATCCAACTGTTGGGAGTGCTTCTTACAAGTCTCTGGTTCAACTTTCATTAGGTGTTATCAGTTCATCAGAGTTACACTCACAAACCCTGCTCGAGATTTTCCAAATCCACTTGGAGAGAGTGATTTGCGTGGACTCTAAGATTAATTGAGATGGGTGTAAACTGATCCAAACATTCACTGAACACGCTTTCAACATGAATAAGAAATGTACAATAGTATTTGAACTTTTAAAATGAATTATCAAAACTAAGTTTTAGCTATTCCTACTAAAATTTGATTGCATTCGACGATGATCTTGAAAAAAAACTAGTACTTACTGAGAATCTTTCAAAAATAAAATTATAAATTCTTCTAATCAAAACTAGATTAGAACCTTCTAATTTTTTTTTTTAATTTATTATTAAAATTATTTAATGCGGCCAGCCTTTACAGAGTATATGCAATTCTTT
This sequence comes from Camellia lanceoleosa, assembly GCA_025200525.1. NCBI lineage: Eukaryota > Viridiplantae > Streptophyta > Magnoliopsida > Ericales > Theaceae > Camellia > Camellia lanceoleosa. The sequence goes on along the minus strand of CM045761.1, from coordinate 137,761,043 downwards.
CATAATTGTTAATACCAAACTCCTTTAATTGAAAAAAGAAAAAAGAAGAAATAATAAAAATTAGATGTGATCAATTTATCTTGTTTACTTTTTGTGTCTGCATATGTGGACCAACTTATAATTAATTAACCAACGCTGCTGCCTACACCCACTGGGGGTCGACCCCCAGTGAGGTGGCGCGCAGCAATTGGCCCGTTTTTTGTTTTGTTTTGTTTTTTTTTTTTTTCATCTTCCAATCCCGCAGTGCCACGTGGCACTAGGGGTAGTGGGGGTGCCCAGTCACTGGGTGTATGAGGCTTTTTCCTTAATTAACCGTCTTCATGAGAATTTGTTCAATAGAAATAAGTTGTATACTTATGTTGTATTTGGTTGGAGGATTTATGGAGGGATTTAGAAAGGGAAAGAAAAAATGTATGTAAAATTATGTGAAATGTAGGTATATTTTATTTACATTTTACCTAACTTTTTCCTTTCTTTTTCTAAATCCTTTCTCAAATCTCTCAACCAAACACAGCGTTACATGATTCGAAAAAAAATAAATATATAAATAACAAAAAACAAAAAAATGAACATATATCCATGAACTAAATAATTTCCTACCTATTACTCAATTAAAATTTTTTTATTTTGAGAAGACGGTGCCAAACTTTCCTACCTTCATTTTTTTTGTGTGCGGAAAAATTGCATCCATTTTATCTTGAAAAATAGATAAATTCTCATCATCAATGCAAAGACTTGGAGTAATTATTTTGTATTTTAGAAATTTTATGTTGACTCTGTGCTCAACTAATAGTAGTGGTCTAAAAAATATATAAAGTTAAAAATAAGAAAATAATATAGAAATGAAATAATCTCATTGAATGGGTAAATGACCACATGGTGTTCCTAGCCATGGAATAATTTCTTGAAGAGTTGTGATGTTAGAGATTCTCTAACTGAAGTTGTCAAATCTTACACGATATATGTATAATGGTAATAATTAAAGTATTAAACATCTTTAATTAAACAGAAAAGTTAAGAAATTACAACTTTAAGTTAGAATTTATCTTTAAAAAAAAAATTATGAATGATCTAGATTTAATTCTTGAATGATAGAGTTTACATCTAAAATAAATTTTCACCCCACAATGTATTTTTTGGGTAAGTTTTTTAACCAAAAAAAAAAGCCCCTCAATTTATAGAATTGTTGTTAACTTGTAAAATTACCTCACATTTAACATTAAATTTGGTTTGGCATTCCAAAGACATAACATGATTTTTTTATTATTTATTACTCAGTACAACAGAAGTTTTATTTATTTCTTAAAATAAAAATATAATAAAATAATAAATTTGACAGATTAAGAGGATTTGTTAGTTTTTTGAAAGTTTTATTTTTTTAAAAGAAAATTATCACATGAATTTGACATATTTTTAAAATTTAAAAAATTAGTTGGATATGCTAGACCTAGGGGTGTAAATCCAGCTTGAGCTGGGCCGGGTCACGAGCCAAAAAATTAAGCCCAGACCCAGGGATATTCGGGCCTTAGGCGGGTCGGTGGGCCGAGACTTGGGCCTAGCCTCAGGCTTAGGCGGGCTTGACTCTTTTTTTTTGTTTTTTAAAATTTTTTCTACTAAATTTTTATTATTTTTCATTAAAAAATACACTGGGCCTCAGACGGGCCGGGTTTCGGGTCAAGTTTTAAGTGGGTCTTAAGCGGGCTGATGAGCTGGGTCATGGGCCGAGCCAAGCGGACTAGGCCCACGGGCCGGGCTTTAAAACGATGGCCCAAGCCCTAGCCTAGGGGCTCGGGCCTAAACGGGCCAGGCCCATCTTGAGCCGCCCGACCGCGGGTCATTTTTACACTCCTAATTGGACCTATGTCTCATCCAAGTGTTGAATCAAAAAAAAAAAAAAAAAAATGTCTCATCCAAGTGGGGGAAGTTATTTTGTGCTGCAACGGCAATATCACGTGGTTTCTAAGGTGCCGTTTAGTAACACTTACGTTTTCAGTTTTCTGTTTATATTTACAAAAATTTAAAAAACTCAAATAAAAACTTGTTTGGTAAAAATTTTGATTTATAAATCAGTGGTCTCAGTTTATAAATTTGGCTAAAAAATAAAAACACAAAAAATGTGTTTCCATTTTGAGTTTTCAGTTTTTTTTTTTTTTTACCACCAAACATTAGCCACCACCCGCCACCATTTTCCACCACCGTCTTCTGCCACCACCACCCACCCGCCACCACCACTCACCACCAGCCACCACTACCTGCCACCCACTCGCCACCACCACCACCACCACCACCCATCCGCATCCCGCATGGCCACTACCATCCACCGCCACCATCCACAACATGCCACCACCACCACCACCACCATCCACCACCACCACCCATCACCACCTCACTCCACCACCACCCACCACCACCACCACCACCATCATCTACCACCCACCCGCCACCACCATCCACCACCACTGCCATCCACCACCACCACCACCACTGCCACTCACTCGCACCACCACACTTCACCACCCACCCACCATCACCACCCATCCGCCACCACCACCGCCATGCCACCCACCACTCACCACCATCACCACCACCACCCACTCTACCACCCACCACCACTCACCCACCCACCCACCCACCTACCCGCCACCACCACCCACCACCACCCGCCATCCGCCACCTACCTGCCACCACCACCCGCCACTACACACTTGTTACCACCCGCCACCTGCCACCATCACCCACCTACCCAACCACCACCCACCGTCACCACTTTTCACCACCGTCTTCCGCCGCCACTTGCCATTTCTCACTCTTTTTTAAATTTTAAAAATTTTTTAAACATTTTATCAATTACCAAACGCGTTTGTAGTTTATGTTTTTCTAAAAATAAACAAAAACCAGTTTATAAAATTTTTATAAATATAAACTGAAAATATAAACGTTACCAAACACACCCTAATGTTGGGTTTTTTTTTGAAACGAAAATAGTTGGGTTGATTGATGGAATAAGTAGGATAGTAATGTGAGTCAAATATATCACTAAATTAATAAATTATGTGTTTTGTTAAGGAGTGTACTCCTTAGGACATTTATTAAGAATGCATTGAATGATAGTAAACATTCCCACTATCATATAAACTTAAAAAAGATTATAAATGTATTTTGTTATAGACAAATACAGAATCAGAATTTTATCACTGTCGGGGTCAAAAGATAAATAATATTTTTTTTACCATATAAATAAATATATATGTATGTACAATACGATATATAAATTATATATATACACAAAAAAAATTTCATAGAAATAATCTCTAATAAGATGAATTTTTTTTTTGAGTACTTACGTGTAGGTTCTAATAAGTGGAAATATTATCTAGTAGGTCCTATGAAAAAAAATTGTCATAAAAAAAGGTCACTAATTGTAAGTATTAGCGACAATTTAAAAAAATCATGATAAAAAAAAGTCATTAATTATCAATTTTTAACGACGTATATAAAAAATTGTCAAAAAAAATTATTTTTAACGACAGTTTTACTAAGATTTACTTTCAATAGGACTTGATGGGAATTAAGTCCAACTATTAAGATTTATTGGTAGTTTATCATTTTTTAAAAAAATAAAATAAAAAAAGAATGCAAGACAAGAGATGAATGAGATATTTATCTTTTATACTAGGAGATCATTTTATTTATAAAATAATATATATATATATATATATAAATAAGTGTTATAGGAAACATAATTTTTTTAAAAAATAAAAAGCCACAATCTTCCATAATCTTCTCCTAATCTGACTATAGACCGCATGGTGCTGCCAAAAAGGACGAAATAGAAGACATGATTATTTATAATTCGAGGGTGACATGTGTTAGGTGATTTTGGAGCCAAGGTTCTCCCCTTGCAGTTTTGTACTTGCATCCGTTCTTGCAAGTTTTCGGTCTACTTTTAGGCCTAATTTTGATAATCTGAACCGTCATGTTTTATGATTTATTTAGTATATCATATCTGTAAAAAATCAAGTTGATCGGATATCAGAAAGTATATGTTCGGAAAACTGTTTATTAAATTATTTAAAAAATAGTTTTTAGTTCAATTTTTCGAACACATACTTTACGATATCGACTCACTTGATTTTTAATCATAAAATTATTCAATCATTATCAGAAAAATCTAAAAGTATGAACTCAGATATCAACTTGTAAGGACGCAGTAAGGCTGCAAGGAGAGGATCCTCGTTCGTGATTTTGATGAGTACTGAATAATTTTTCACCAATTGCGGAAGAAGCTGAGCTTAGCAACAAGGTCAAAATTCACCCAACTCCTTAATAATAATGGAATATTCTTGGTTGATGTTTGGCAAAAAAAAAAAAATGTAGCTAGTGTTTTGGAGTTAAGACTTTTTTAATTTGGGATTAAAAAATTTATTTGGCAAATTTTGTTTGACTTTTTTAATGTTTGTAAAAAAAAAAAAAAAGTGAAATTATTATAATTTGGATATAATATTTTATCTTATTAATTTATTTAACATATTAATTTATTTAACATATTTTGTCTTTTATTTAACATATTTTATCTTATTAGTTTATACTTGAATTATCAATTGTGAGCCAGAATCATAAACAATGGAGTTTAAACATCTTGTATGCCATTTTTTTAGATATTACTTGATTTAATAGAATGAAATTCTAATTTTATTAGAATGTACATCACATTTAGTTCGTTATTCACCATAATATATAAATGATCTCTCTATAAAAAAAAATATTTTTATTCAAAATTAAAAGTTAAACCTACTTTTTAAACTTAATGATATGATAATCAATTATAACATCTAAGACAACTTTTCTTTCTCATATCATTTCTAATTATTAGTAAATTATCTCTTTTACAAATGATTGAGGTTAAAAAATAAATGTATATCATTTTTCATAAAAAAAAAAATTAAGAAATAATTATTACATCTATTCAACATTAATTTTAATGAATCAAATACAATCGATGAGAGAGAGAGAGAGAGAGAGAGATGATTGTGCTGTGTGGACTGAGTTGAGATCCTTTCTTTAGTCTCTTTTCTTGTCTCTATATTTGTAATGGTGGAGATGTATCTTGAGTTGATCTAACTGACTAGATTTGGGTGGAAAGAGTAAATTTGAATTTGTTTTATTATTATTTTATTTTTAAATAGTCAAATCTAAACCGTTGAATCAATTCAAAGTGTATTTTCACCATTGCAAGTAAGGAGGCAAGGAAAGATGCCAGGAGAGATCTCAACTCGTGTGGACTAGCGACTTTTGAGGCAAAGGACCAAGTGGTTGGAGCTGAAACATTGCAAAGTCTGCTATGGTCCAAAAGCCAAAGCTGGTTTGTCTTGTATGGTCAAGTTGTTGGAGCTTTATTATTTATTTATTTTGCTGCTATTCCTCTGGGGAGATTATGGTCAATCACTAGCAGAAAACTTAAAATTTATGATGCCACCAGATAGATCAACTCTGAGGAATATCAGAAAGGCTTCCCTAAAACTCTATTATATTTGATGGCATTTTTATTCACAATTTAATTGATGGTTTCATGATTTATTACTCCGATGGTTTGTCTTGTAGAATATAGTTTTATTGTTTTATTGCAACCATCGTATTTTAGCATATTTTGTGCCTTGCTCGGGGTCCTAATACGCATTTTATAATTAATTTAAACAAATGATATATTCTAATTGAAGTCTATAAAATTTTAAATAGGGTCTGTCGTATTATTTTAATCAATCATAGTATTTTGTTCATACACTTTTATCAATTGTGTAAACAAATCGTTTTCCTTATTCAAGATATGAAATTTCATTTAAAAATGTTTTTGAGTAATGTTAGGAATATAAAATTTTTTATTAAATTTTCTACACCCGTATGGGTGTTTGACAAAGAATTTGAGGCCTTAGCATTTTTGAATAGATTTCAAGTTCTTTCAATTAAACCTCTCTTCTTTAAATAATCAAAGCTAATTTATTTGATAAGAATTATAGCATATTAGTAATAAAAAAAATTAATCTGTAAAATTCATCTTTTCAACAGTGTATAGGGTACACACTCTTGTACCATAGCATGACCCTTGATATATAACAAAGATGAAGTTGATCAGATATCAGAAAGTATGTGTTCGGAAAATTGTTTATTAAATTTTTTTAAAAAATAATTTTTAGTTCGATGATCCGAATATATACTTTATGATATCTGATTAACTTGATTTTTTACAGGTATAATATACTCTACAAATTTTAAAGTATGAATGGTTCGGATCATCGAAATTAGGCTTAAAATAGGCCCAATAACTTAGTAAGTAGGAAGTTAAGTATAAATTTCAAGAAGAGGATCTTGATTCGTGGGGGTCACCCCCACTGGGGTCTCTCTCTTTTTCCATGGACTCTTGATCAAAATACCATGTCCATTGGTTGAGTCAACTCTTATTAGTTGGAAACTCCCCAGTACAACACATTGCAAATCTGTTAATCCATATCTTGTAGGTTTTGAGGCTCAACAAGGGTAGAGAGATTGATAATACTAATACATTGCAGATTATATATATAAAATTATAATAATAATTGATTAAGCTACATCATGGCTGGACACGTGTCCGTCATTAAGTGCTTCTAGAATACTTTCCCTACCAAGTTCCCTTCCATTGGCTCAATTTATGTATTTATTTTTTCAAATTTAAATTAAACATCTCAGTTCAAGACATTCCCTCACCCAACATCTGGAAAAGTGAGAGCAGAGATGGTGGTGGTGATGAAGCCAATTGAGGAAGTGTTTGAGGCCAAGACAGAACCAAGGTTCAAACCCAAGAAAGGAAGTGTAATTCCAGCAAAGAGGAGGCTGGTGAAGACCATGATGTTTAATTGCATAGTTGAATCCATTGCTTCTCTCTTCTGTTTTCGCTCTCACAACAATGGTAGCTGCCCAGAGATTGTCTTACCAATCAATACGTCAAATTCAATGATCGACAAGAAGACAAAAAAGGAACCTTTCCATACCCCTGAATTTCTTTACACTGATTTAAAATATTTTTAATTTTGTTTACACTTTTCATTTTCATCTATTGGTGTTGCAGGCAACATTTTCACTGATCATTAGTGTATTTTGTTATCTTATATGTCATACTCTTTTGTTATTTGTATGGATTTTTAATACCCAGAAAGTCAATATTCTGAATCCTCTGTTTGTTTCTCAGAGGGAATGATAATGCAAAGCTGTTATTGTTCATCTCTTTTCTTGCTTGGTATTTTTTTTTTTTTTTTTTCTGAGAAAAAGTCGTCTCATAAAGTTTGGAAAATTTAATAAGCATTCATCAAATTCACGTCTCTTTGTTTTTAAAAGTAAAATGGAGTGAATTTATAGTGAGAACATTGATAGTAAGGGGATTAAGTAAAATTATGTTTATTTTCATAATAGTTGTTGGTGTAGGGATTGTTAAATTATTTTTATATAAAATAATAAAATAAATACAAAAATATTAAATATTAATATTCAAAAAAAATGCCCAACATGTAAAAAAAATAATAATAAAATAAAAAATTTCAAAAAAATTTCAAAAAATAAAATAATGATTTTTACTTAACAAAAAATAAACAAAAAAAAAATTAAACATTAATGTTAAAAAAAAAAAAAAACTGCCCAACATGTAAAAAATATAAAAAATAAAAGGAATCTAATCCGGCAGACTATTTTTTTAATATCACATCCACTTCTTCCATCTCAATTCTCTTTCTAAGGTCTAACCTAATCTCCTCCTCCATCTCAATCCCTTCCCTGAATGTATAAACAAATACAATACTAAATGGATCCCACTTTTATTCTAATCCCATAAACTCTATATCCCAAAACAAAGGGGCCTCAAGGCATATGATTTGAACCCATTGAATTACTCGGCTCAAAATTTGGAGAGAGAGAGAGAGAGAGTGTGTGTGTGTTAGCAATACTAAAAAATGGTCAGCATTTGCAAATTCTTCTATTAATTTGGCAAAATAGAACAGATTTATACAAATTGTGACTTCTTGCTTTTACGAGCATGTCTTCTCATTTCACAGTTCCATCATTTGTTGATTTATTTATTTACCTATTTTTGTTAATCCACCTTTGTATTTTTTATTTTTATTTTTGCAATCCCTTATCCAGATATTGATAATTTTGGAATTTTGAGGTTGTGATTACTATGTCTGTTTTAGTCCTTGGTCAAACAAAGCCATCAGTACTTAATAAAATCAAACTGGCAACCAACAACCTTGAAAGAAAGACTCCCTGGACAGCCAAGAAAGACTCCCTGGACAGCCACAATTTCTTTCATAACGCATGAGAAAGTAAGATTCCCCACGATTATTACGACAATTGATTTGTCTTGTTTGGTTGAAGTCATTACACTATAATGGATAAGCTAGAAAAATGGAATTTAAACATCCATGCAGGTCCTTTGGCTATAAAATTTGCACCTTATTCAAAAGTTAAGAGTTTGAATTTCACCACTTGCATATGAGTTTTATTTTGTATATTTACTTGAGATTTCTCTCATTCAAATTTGGATATTTTTATTTTGTTTTGTTTTTTTATTTGTGTTTTCTCATATTGATTCTATGCTATATTTGATTTTGTTATTATAATGGGCAAATTACACAAATAGTCCCTATAATTTGGGGCTTGTGTTACTTTGGTCCTTGACTTTTCAATTATGACACACTTGACCCTAAATTTTGAATCTTATTCCAAATAAGGACAATTGAATATATAATTTGATTTTTCAAGGGTAAAATTGTCAATTTGATAAAATATAAACTAATTTGACAAAAATAAATGTCAAACAAATATTTTTGAATTTTTAAAAATTATTTCTAACTACTAAAAATAAAATTATGTAAAATTGATAAATCTTTTTAGACATTTATTTATTTATTTTTACCAAATTAATTTTTATTATGTGTTTAGATGATGATCATGTAAAATTAATTTTAAAAAATTAATCATGTAATTTTTATTAATTTTACATAATTTTATCATTGGTGGATAAAAATAATTTTAAAAAATTTAAAAATATTTTTTTGACATTTATTTTTGTCAAATTAGTTTATATTTTATTAAATTGATGATTTTACCTTTGAAAAATCTAATAATATTTTCAATTGTCCTTATTTGAAACAAGATTCAAAATTCAGGATCAAATGTATCACAATTAAAAAGTTAAGGATCAAAATGACACAAATTCTAAACTATAAGAACTATTAGTGTAATTACCCTATTATAATTGTAAGTCATTGTCCTTAATTATAATACAATACATTAATAATACCTAAATAAGTAAACATTCACATGTAAGGTAAGGAGTGAAGCGACTAGCATGACGGCTCAACCTCCAATAAGAAGTCGCTTTATTACTTTATTATTTAAAAATAAAGAATAAAAAATAAAATTAGCATCAAGATATTAGAAAAATTATGAGATGTTTTGACAAAATAGTTAAAAATTGATTTTTAAAATTTTTTCTTTGACCTTTTTAAAAAAAATATGTAAAAAATATGAACGATAATATGACCCAAAATAGATGAAATGCTCTCCTCAAAATAGTCTTATGTCTTATTCACCAAAAATATGTGTATATATATATTACAAAGAAAAGTTACTCTTGCACTAAAAATGCAATCTCATTTATGTCCTACGATGTTTACGCACGCGCGTATATATATATATATATAAGAAGCTCTATCTTGTTTATGGCTTTTTTTTTTTTTTTTTCTTTTTTTTTGGTGTGGAGAAAAAGGCCGTCACATAAACTTTGGAAAATGTAATAAGCATTCATTCATCAAATTCAAGGCAAATGATCATTGAACTCATTGAATTACTAGGCTCAAATTTGGGAGAGAGTGAGAGAGAGAATTAGCAATACTAAGGCCTTGTTTGGGTACTTTCAAATAATCAAAAGTTAAAAGTAAAAAAAAAAATAAAAAGTTATATTCATCAAAAAAGTCAAATTTCACATTTTGCGACCCCAATTCAAATTTTTCTCTAAAAACCAATTTTCAAATTTTTATATTTTTCATCAAAAAGTGCACTTATTTAGTCTTCCCAAACTTGGCCTAAAAAATGGTCAGCATTTGCAAATTCTTATATTAACAATACTGGTAGAGAACTCTAAATTCAGCGGTTTAAATGGCTCAAATTGTCTAAAATTACGTCGTTTTGAGCACAACACAACATAAAATTACGTCGTTTTACTCAATTTAAGTCATTTGAACCACCTTTTTTAAGACCCCCAAACATTATTCTTTGACAAAATAGAACCGATTAATACAAATTGTGACTTCTTGCTTTTACAAGCATGTCTTCCCATTTCACAGTTCCATCATTTGTTGATTTATTTATTTACCTATTTTTGTTAATCCACCTTTGTATTTTTTTTTTATTTTTTTTTGCAATCCCTTATCTAGATATTGATAATTTTAGAATTTTGAGGTTGTGATTACTATGCCTATTGTTATGATTAGTCCTTGGTCAAACAAAGCCATTAGTATTAATAAAAGCAAATTGGCAACCAACAACCTTGAAAGAAAGACTCACTGGACAGCCCCAATTTCTATAACACATGAGAAAGTAACATTGCCCACTATTATTATGATAATTGATTTGTCTTGTTTGGTTGAAGTCATTACAACATAATGGATAAGCTAAAAAATGGATTTTAAACATGCATATAGGTCCTTTGGCTATAAAATTTGCACCTTATTTGAAAGTTAAGAGATTGAATTTCACCACTTGCATATGAGTTTTATTTTGTATATTTATTTGAGATTTTTCATTTTTAAATTTGGATATTTTTGTTTTGTTTTATTTTTTTATTTGTGTTTTCTCCTATTGATTCTGTGTTATATTTGTTTTTGTTATTATAATTAAAATCATTGTCCTTAATTATTGATGATACAGTTCGTCCTGGCGAATGGGCTAGACCGATCCAAGCTCCTCAAGCCCACTGGATAACCTGCAAACAAGTTCAACGGGGAACGAGGTAGTCCCCCGGCGAACCCTCCGGTGTATGAATTAGAAGAGGTGGTAAACAATGTAGCAAGAGAGAGAGAGAGATAGAAAACTTAACTTTCTTCTTGTCTTCAAGCTTTGCTTATATCCTTTGGTAATCATTTCGCTGTCTCTGCCGTTCTGACCTCCCCGCCGAAAGCTTACGCCGTGGTTTGTCTTGTTCAGGGTGAAGGGGTGACATTCCGGCTGAGAGGTGTTGTCGCAATAAATGCTGTGATGGGCTGCATTAATGGTGATGTGCTGTGGTAATAACTTTGCAGATCTTTGTCTGCTAACGTGGCCTGTTCTGCACCTGCCGCGTGTCCGAGCATCATTGGCCTTCCCTGCTCAGTTGGCCTCCAGCTGTGCCGGGTCTTACTAACCGGGTTGTGCAATGGGGTCTAAATGGTGGGCTTGGGTTTACTCACGGTGGGCTGTGGTCCTTGTGGGCCTATCCGTGTCAGTAGTCCCCCATTCCCGAGTGCAGCTTTAGTCCAACGAAGGAAATAATAACAAGGAAGATGAGTCCGACCGGTGGGGGGAGACCGACCGTGAGGGCGGCCGAGCGGGAGATGCTGATTGTGAGGGCGGCCGAGCGGGAGAGGTCGACCGTAAGGGCGGCCGAGCGTGAGGGTGGCCGAGCGGGAGAGGCCGACCGTGAGGGTGACCGAGCGGGTGAGGCCGATCGAGCAGGAGAGGTCGACCGTGAGGGTGACCGAACGGGAAGACCGATCGCAAGGGTGACCGAGCGGGAGAGGCCGACCATGAAGGTGACCGAGCGGGAGAGGCCGACCATGAGGGTGACCGAGCGGGAAGACCGATCACAAGGGTGACCGAGCGGGAGAGGCCGACCGTGAGGGTGACCGAGCGGGAAGACCGATCGTAAGGGTGACCGAGCGGAAGGGCACGGGCTCAAGAGGCGGCGTCACGTGATGATTTGAAGTGGAAAAAGACAAGGTAAGGCGAAGTCGATTATCGAGGCCATACGTGGCGAAATTCGAGGGAGGAGAAAGGTCAAGCGTTAGATCAGAAGTGAAACGTCAGGGCATTATTATGGGCATTGATGAGGCAATTTTGGCGGATGATTTGAAAAGTTTTCAAACTGGCGAAAATTAATTTGGATCCTTGGGGTACGGGTAAACCGTGGGCTTTTGGTATTATTCGATTCACTTACCTGCTTTCAAGAACCCAACACATTCCAAGTATTACACCATTTGTTGCGCGCGATACACCATTGGAGCATTTCTTCGACTTCTTAGTGCCTGCCTCAGAAGCGATTCGCAGACAAACTCTAGAAATGGCGCAAGGAGAAAACGTGAATGTGAGGGTGGATCCACTGGGAGACGATGATGCAGAGGAATTAGCTGCACAGTACAGGACGGAGAGGGTGGGGGAACCAGCGATACGGTTCCATGGCTCCACCATGATTGCCAAAGCCTATCGGTCGAAGTGAGCAGATCATTGGCACCTGGCCGGACAAGTCGGCGATGATCGAGGCGAGTTGGAGGCCATCCGGGAGAAATACCGATTCGATGGAAGTGGAGTTATTCTTTATAACGTCGACGGAGAGGCCATCGGATGCCAGGCCAAGGGAGTTTTCCCTGTACGAGGAGGCGCTGAAGGGTGGACTGAGGTTGCCACTGCCTCAAATAGTAGTGGACGTGCTGAACCACCTGGAGGTAGCACCGGGCCAGCTGATGCCTAATGCATGGAAGATTTTGCTGGCCTGTGCAAGCGCCTGGCCAAAGGCGAATAAAGGGGAGTCGATGACGGTGGAGGAATTTTTCGCCTGCTACATGGCCTCAGGGCAGCAAGAGACATGGGTCACGCTGCAGGGAGCTGTGGGGAAGGGGTTGGTGGCTGGGCTGCCCACATCAATAAAGGGGTGGCGAGCACGGTGGTTCTACGCGTCTGCCAACGGGGGGCCTGGGGTGCGCACCGTCTGGAAGGTGCCGATCAGGACGGTGGAGGCAAGACTGGGGGCTGCAGCAGAGGAGAGGGTGAAGAGGGTGAAGGAGTGGAGGGAGAGGGAGAAGGCCAAGTGGAGCAATTTGGTTCATTCGGTAATCCCTTGTTGAGGCAGTGGATCCACAGCCGATTGGTGGGGACCTCAGCCGAGCTGAATTGGAAGCCAGAAGAGAGGCACAGGAGGCAGAAGATCAAGCCGTCCTTGCCAAGGCCACAAAATTTAAGAAGGCGCAAGATGACCGACCGGCGCAGCCGATCGCAAAGGAGAGGATCCGACCACGCCCAAAGCCATTGGGAGGGAAGGACTTAGGCACTTTTGAGCCACGAAAGCCCCCTGTGGATCCAGTGAAGGGGAAAGTCAGGAAGGAGGGGGAGGCTCTGAAGAGGAAGAAGAAGAAGAGAAGTGCCCCAGAAGAGGCCGCAGAGGAGTCTGGGTTCAAGAAAATGAAGGAGGCCTCAGTTGTGGTGGAGACCCTAGAAGTGGTAAGGGTTATCCCAACGGTGGAGGCTGTGGAGGTCGCCCAATGATTCGAGTATGATTAGGCGGTGGTCTTGACAGCCGGGGGGCAACGGATGCAAAGGGGGCCTGCATCCCAAGAAGGAGGATTTAGCCTGAAAACGGCTATTTACCATCTTGTGATCATTTGAAGTTGGAGAAGAAGGCGCCCGGCTAGGCGGTGAAACGTCTGGTGAAGATCGTGGAGGTCGCTGCTGCTCGGCTCAGACTTAACGAGGCAGACCTCTTCAGGGGGTTGTGCTCTATACAGATAGAAGTGACGACCTTGGCAGGGGCCCTCTTTAGGAAGGCAGGGGCCGCTAAAATCAAAGCGGAGGAGGCCAAGGCGCAGCTTGCAACGTTGAAGGAAGAGAAAGCAAGTTGGGAGGGAGCCCGTGTTGAGCTGCAAGGAGTCAAGTTGGAATTGGAGGACATGCGCCGCAAGGTGGTGTCGCTCGAGTTCCAGCTGGCTAACGAGCAGAAAAAGTTGGATGAGTCCCAAAGTGCCTGTGCCATTGCTAACGAAAGGCATGAAGAGGCCATGAGCAGCAACGAGGAGCTGGTGAAGCTGAAGGATGAAGCAGATGCCAAGGTTGAGGCTCTGCAAAAGGAGTTAGAGAGAGAACTCACCAAGGCAGAGGAGGAGAAGGGGAGGCTGATGAGGGAGTTGAAAGCAGAGATGGAGAAAGCGACGGCGGAGAAGGAGAGCCTGAAGAAAGAGGTGGAGGAGGAGAGGGGTAGGGCAGCTACTGTGGTTGAGGCTCTGCGTGGAGAGCTGGAAGCGGAAAGGGCCAAAGCGTCCTCTGAGAAGGCGATCCTACAAAAAGAGCTGGACGAGGAAAGGGCGAAAGCAGCCTCTGAAAAGGCAGCCTACCCCGATCTGTATGTTGCAGCAGTTGAACAATTCAAGGGATCGTTTGAATTTCAGATGGCCATTGATGCCGTAGTGGCCAGCAGTTTTGCAAGGGAGGAGTTTGGGGGGGCTGGCCCATCAAGGACGACTGCTGAAGGAAGACCTGAGTCTGAAGTCATAGAGAGCTTCCAGCGGTCGGACTTTTATAAGCATGAAATGGTAGAGTACTGGGACAGCGGATGGAAAATGTTCAAACGTAAGGCTGAAGAGCTGTTCCCAGAGCTCGACTTTAGCAGTGTGGCGATTGAAGAGGATGATGTGGCCCAGACCCCCCTGGATGAGAGTGTGGAAGAAGTAGATCTCATCTCCAGTGAGGAGGGGGAGTGAGCTGAAAATAAGTGTACTTAGGAGTTTCTGTTTTGTCGTGGTTTTATTGTGTTTTGTTTTTGAAGTGATGTAATGAAGTTGTATATACATTTTTGAATGAATAAAATTTCATTTATGCTGCCAACTGATAACTCCATGGAATTTTTCTTTTTGTTCTGTTTTTTTTATTTTATTTTATATATATATATATAATGGAGAGTAAAGTAAGGAACTCCCTAATGCAGAGTGAAATGGGACTTGTATAAAAATTTAATGGGTGAGTAATTGAAAAATTGGAGTACAAAGTTGTAAAACATGAGTGTGGAAAATGATCTTGATAAGAGGTCCATGAATAAGTATGAGTGAAGGATCCATGAATGAAGGTAGGAAAGTAGGTTTTAAGTTGTAACTAAAGGGTCAATTGTAAACCTGTAGGGGAGAACTTGGGGAGCAACGTTGGAATTTGACTAAGTAGAGATGTTGTAAAAATTTGTGACCTCAACTTGCGACTACGTGTTCTCCCAAACCGAATGGCATAACATTTTCCATTCAAAATGCCCAAAAGATACTTCAGATCAAATTTAGAAAAGATCACTGCATCACAGAATTGGTTGCCGACCAGCTTGTCCAGGACAAAAGCAAAAGTAAAAGTTAAGGCAAAGATGATTGATGCCTTGCTGGCCAAATACTTTCCAGCCTTCTGGTGTTCGATCTGCCTGAGTCTTTTGAAGTGCTCAGTCTGGCTGAGACTTCTGAAGGTGCTTAGTTCTGGCTGCGGCTTTTGAAAGTGCTCAGTTCTGGCAGAGGCTTTTGAAAGTGCCCAGTTGAGGCTTTTGCAAGTGCTCGGTCTGGCCGAGACTTTTGAAAGTGCTCAGTTCTGGCTGAGGCTTTTGAAAGTGCTCGATTTTAGTGGGCTTTGAAAGTGCTCGCCTGCCGAGGCTTTTGAAAGTGCTTTCGATTCTGCCGAGGCTTTTGAAAGTGCTTCGATTCTGGTTGAGGCTTTGAAAGTGCTTGGTCCGCCGAGGCTTTGAAAGTGCTCGGTCTGGCCGAGGCTTTTGAAAGTGCTCAGGTCTGGCCGAGGCTTTTGAAAGTGCTCAGGTCTGGCTCTGGCTGAGGCTTTGAGTGCTCGGTCTAGCTGAGGCTTTTGAAAGTGCTTGGTCTGGCCGAGGCTTTGAAAGTGCTTTCGGCCTGGCCGAGGCTTTGAAAGTGCTTGGCGAGGCTTTGAAAGTGAAAGTTTCATGGAAGCGACATTTAGACAGTTGAGTTATAGAAGATTGGAACTTTAGTCGGAATTTGTATTATGTATTGAAAAAGGAAAATACAACAAGTTTGATAATATAAAAGTAGGAATTCACTGATAGTAACGCTTCAGATGTTCAGCATTCCAGGGATAGGGAAGGTCTCGGCCATTCATGTCTTGAAGTCGGTAAGTGCCTGGCCGTGGGCGGGCCTTCACAACGTAGGGTCCCTCCCATTTGGCTGCTAGTTTGCCCTCGGTCGGATTCTTTGTGGCAAGAGTTGCTTCTCTCAAGACAAGGTCCCCTACAGAGAACTCCCGTGGTCGGACTCTGCGGTTGTAGTGTGTTCTCATTTTTTGTTGGTACGAAGCCAATCTGACAGCAGCAGTCTCTCTGAGCTCTTCGATGAGGTCCAGGTCTGCTCGACGGAGTTCTTCGGTTGAGGCGAGATCCGGATATAAGACCCTAGGGGTGGGCAGACCGACTTCTACCAGAATGACCGCCAACAGATGTTGTTAAAAGGGGTTTCCCAGAGGAGTCCGGCAAAGGATCGGTAAGCCCAGAGTACATGTGGTAGTTCCTCAGCCCAGAGGCCTTTAGCAGCTTCGAGCTTAGTTTTGATGATCTTCAGGAGAGAACGGTTAGTGACCTCAACTTGGCCATTTGCTTGGGGATGACCGGGGGAAGAGAAGCATGGTTGAATCTGGAGATCTGCACAAAATTTCCTGTATTTAGCGTTGTCGAACTGTTTGCCGTTGTCGAAGACAATGGCCTGAGGGATGCCAAATCGGCAGACGATCGATTGCCAGATAAACTTGGTGGTGTTCCGCTCGGTGATAGTGGCAAGGGGTTCTACCTCGACCCACTTGGTGAAGTAATCAATGGCAACAATCGTGAACTTAGTTTGGCCTCGACCAATGGGAAGTGGACCAACCAAGTCGATCCCCCATTTGGCTAACGAGTAAGGGCTGCAGAGGGTGATCAGCTCAGTGGGAGGAGCATGGGGGATGTTGGCGAAGCGCTGACACTTGTCGCATTTAAGCACAAAATCAGCGGCATCTTGGTTGAGAGTCGGCCAGAAGTAGCCTGTACGGAGTACTTTGTGTGCGAGAGACCTGCCACCCGAATGATTGCCACAGATTCCTTTATGGATCTCTTGCATTACATAGGTTGCTTGGGCGGGGCTGAGGCATCGCAGGTACGGTCGTGAAAAACCGCGCTTGTAAAGACGCCGTCGACCAGAATGTAGTTAGTCGACCGAGCTCTGACCTTGGCAGCCTGCTGTTGGTCATCTGGGAGTTCTCCAGTGGTCAAGAAGAGGAAGATGTCGGATGCCCAAGGGATGGGCTCCGTCTGGAGGAATTGCACTTCTTGTAGGTCGGGCGAGATGGCCGGGTGGGTTAGGTATTCGAGGCAAACTCCATGACTAAGGTCGGAATGGTCGGCAGAGGCCAGCCGGGCCATCTCATCTGCTTTGAAGTTTTCCGCCCGAGGTATGTGTCTGATCTGGAAAGTATTGAAGAGGCGAACAAGGGGGAGTGCCATGTCCCTGTAGGCTCGCATTGTGTTATCCTTGGCATCGAATTCCCCCGTGATCTGGCCGACGATGAGTTAAGAGTCACTGAACACGCGGATGTGGCTAACACCAATGTCTTTGGCCAGACGAAGTCCTGCTATCAATGCTTCATATTCGACCTCATTGTTGCTGGCTGCAAACAAGAGACGGAGAGCACATTTGAAATAACCCCCCTCAGGGGAGGTGAGGATGAGGCCAGCCCAACTCCCTTCCCTGCGAGACGAGCCGTCAACATTGAGTGTCCAAGAATGAGGATCTTCAGGCTCTGGTGGAGGGTTAGCGGTTGAAATTTGGATTGGTGAATTCAAGATGAAGTCCATTCTGACTTGCCCTTGATTCTTTGTCCGGGGGCGATAGGAGATGTTGAACTGGCTTAGTTCTACTGACCATTGCATTAGTCTTCCTGAGAGCTCTGGTTGCTGCATGACCTTCCTCAGGGGCTGGTCGGTGAGGACCACTATGGAATGGGCTTGGAAGTAGGGGCGGAGTCGTCTGGAGGCGGTGACCAAGGCCAGGGATAGCTTTTCTAATAGGGGGTAGTTCTGCTCCGCTCCCCTAAGAGCCCGACTGATGTAGTAGACCGGCCGTTGGACTGAGCCGTCCTCTCTGATGAGAGCTGCACTGACTGCGGTGCTTGATATTGCTAAGTAGAGGAAGAAGGGCTCACCCGTGATTCCCTGTGAGAGAAGGGGAGGATTGGCCATGCACTGCTTTAACTGTTGAAAGGCTTCTTCGGATTCAGTTGTCCATTCAAAAGTCTGCTGAAGAACTTTGAAAAACGGTAGGCATTTATCCGTTGCGCGGGAGATGAAACGGTTGAGAGCTGCCACTCTGCCAGTGAGTCTTTGAACCTTTTTAACAGTTTTGGGTGACTGCATCTCAATCAAGGCCTTGATCTTCTCAAGGTTGGCTTCGATGCCGCGCTGACTGACCATAAAACCCAAGAACTTTCCAGATCCTACGCCAAAGGCACACTTCTCTGGGTTGAGCTTCATCTGATATTTGCGAAGGGTGGCAAAAGTCTCTCGTAGGTCGGTGAGGTGGTCAGTGGAGAATTTGCTCTTGACTAGCATGTCATCCACATACACTTCCATGTTCCGTCCGATCTGATGGTGGAAGACTGTATTGACTAACCGTTGGTAGGTGGCCCCAGCATTCTTTAGTCCGAATGGCATTACACAATAGTGGTAGGTACCTCGATCGGTGATGAAGGATGTATGTTCCCGATCGGATGAGTGCATCATGATTTGGTTGTACCTGGAGAAAGCATCTATGAAGCTGAGCATTTGGTGACCGGCCGTGGCGTCGACCAGCAGATCTATACGGGGGAGTGGATAGCTATCTTTAGGGCAAGCTCGGTTCAGGTCAGAGTAATCGACGCAGAGACGCCACTTGCCATTGTTCTTGCGAACTAGAACCACATTGGATAGCCACTTAGGATAGTCTACATTTCGGATGAATCGAGCTTCAAGGAGTTTGTCGACTTCTGTGGCTATGAGATTATTACGCTCTTGGTGGAAAATACGCTGCTTTTGTCGGTGAGGTCGGAAATGAGGTTCAATACTGAGGCGGTGAGTTATGAAAGAATGGTCAATGCCTGGCATGTCTGCATGAGTCCAGGCAAAGACGTCTCTGTGCTCGGTCAGGAGAGCGGTAAGGTCGGCCTTGGCTTGGGGAGGTAGTTGACTGTCGATTTTGGCAGTTTTGAGTGGGTTGGTGGGATCGATGTTAACTTCAACGAGTTCTTCCACAGGTTCTACTCTGATCAGCTCGTCCTCATCCCGAACGTCAAGTCCTTCAATGATCATCGCCTCCTTCAGTTTGACTTCTTTAAGTGAAGCCACATAACACTCCCTAGCCACGATGCGTTCTCTCCGACCGTATTAGACCCGAGATCGGTAGGAACTTGAGGGCAAGATGATAGGTGGATGTGATGGCTTGGAAGGCGTTGAGGCGGTGCCGAGGATGATGTTATGTGAGAGGCAGTCGACAACAAGGAAAGTAAGCAACTTCTTGGTCTACCGTGGGTACTCCCCAATGGTGATGGGGAGATCAATGGAGCCGATAGAGGTCACCCGATCGCCAGTGAAACCAACCAAGGGGGATTGGAGTGGAGACAGACTTTCCTCTCCGATCTTGAGCTGGTGGAAGCAGCCGAGGAATATGATGTCTGAAGAGCTTCCATTGTCGATAAGGACTCGCCTGACCTTATAGTTGGAGAGGATGGCAGAAATGACGAGATGATCATCGTGTGGATAATGGATGCTTGTACAGTCGGCATCTGTGAAGGTAATGGGCTCTGTCCACTGCTTGGGCTGCTTGGGGGGTCGGTCTACTGTGATGACTGCCTTATCCGAGCCTTGTCGATTATTTTCTCGATTACGCTCTCTGAAGCGGCGGTCCCCTGCAAGCAAGACCGCCTGAGATAACTCTGATTTCACCGACAGACAGGGGTGGATTACCTTGTGGCCGAGGCTGTTGGGGAAGTCGATCGCGACCTTGGTCTGGTTGAGCTGGTCGCCGTAGAGGGGTGTGCCTGCGATTGTCTCTGTGGGGCTCGGTTCTTTGCGTCTGCTGAGGGCGGGTGTCTGTGAATCGGCTTAGACGCCCCTGGCGAATGAGGGTCTCCACTTGATCCTTGAGGCAATTTGATCGGTGTTATGGCCATGGTCCTGGTGGAAACGGCAATATTTGCACTGGTCTTTCCGATTGGAAGGGTTCCGTGGAAGGGGAGGCCACTTGAGAGGGTAGTCTCGTTGGATCTGGTTAAGGACATGTTCCATGGGAGAATTGAGAGGCGTATACCGCTCGAACCGACCGGGAGGTCGGACTGATGCTGACCGGTCGGTACGAGTGGGTCGGTCGGTATAGCGGGGTGTTTGGGCATGATACTGGGTGTTACTGGGTTCTTGGTCTTTTCTCTTTTCTCGGGGGGTCGGGTTTTTAGCTGTTGGATCTTGCCGAGCGGCTATTAAATCCTCGGCATTCATGTATTTTTGGGCTTTGGCGAGTAGGACTGCCATGGAGGTCGGGGGGTTCTTGGAGAGGGAGAAAAGGAAATCAGATGACCGTAGACCGGCCATGAAGGCTGTGAGGATGACCTTGTCGTCATTTTCGGCAACTTGAGGGCGGTGTTGAAGCGAGTGTGGCTGCGCAATGATTCCCCTCGGTCAGCGGATATTGAGTATTTGGGTGGCGGGCGTCGCCAATATGAAAAATGGCTCAAGAAAGAGTCACCGAGATCTTTGGAAAGTGGAGACCGAGTCCGTGGTAATCGCTAAACCACAGCCGAGCCGACCCCTTCAGTGTCACGGGAAAGGCTCGGCACATGATTTCGTCAGGGAAGGCATGGAGGATCATGAGGGTGCGGTAGGTCTCCAGATGGTCGATCGGGTCGGTTGTGCCATCGAAGGAGTCAATAGTGGGCATTTTGAATTTGGCGGGCAGGGGTTTGTCTCGGATGGAGGCGACAAATGGCGAGCTTGCGGTGGTGGAGGACTTATGCTGAATATTCTGCATAACCCCTTGTAGCTGGAGCTTCATGGCTCGGAGTTCAGCGTCCCAGAGGGGGATGTTGTCACCACCAGAGGGAGACAGGTGTTGGATGCTGCTGGCCTCTCCCTCGTGGGCTGGTGCTAGAACCGATGGGTGTGGGGGTGGGGGAGGCGGATTTATGTGTGGATGGGGGGGTTTCAAGCCGTCCAAGTTGGGTGGATTGGGTAGTGGGGCAGTATGGCCGGGAGTGTGTTATGGGTTGGGAAGGATATCTGGAGGTGGCGGTGGAGGAATGGGAAGGTTTCTCTGGAGCAGAGCGTTTATTAGGGCCTGGTTTTGCTCGGCCATGCGATTGATGCTGTTAATAAGTTCGATGAAGTATTGCGGTGGGTTGTTTGGATTGGGGGGTCGGTTTGGTGATCAGGAGGGTTATGGTGGGAAGCCATGGATCTAGTCGTGACCATGCACTTGACGAGTGAGGTGAAAAGGTTCTTTGGAGCAGGTCTCATGGCAATGAACACAACTGTCGTACGGACAAACCAGTTCCCACAGACGGCGCCAACTGATGATATAGTTCGTCCTGGTGAATGGGCTAGACCGATCTAAGCTCCTCAAGCCCACTGGATAACCTGCAAACAAGTTCAACGGGGAACGAGGTAGTCCCCTAGCGAACCCTCCGGTGTATGAATTAGAAGAGGTGGTAAACAATGTAGCAAGAGAGAGAGAGAGATAGAAAACTTAACCTTCTTCTTGTCTTCAAGCTTTGCTTATATCCTTTGGTATTCATTTCGCTGTCTCTGCCGTTCTGACCTCCCCGCCGAAAGCTTACGCCGTGGTTCGTCTTGTTCAGGATGAGGGAGTGCCATTCCGGCTGAGAGGTGTTGTCGCAATAAATGCTGTGATGGGCTGCATTAATGGTGATGTGCTGTGGTAATAACTTTGCAGATCTTTGTCTGCTGACGTGGCCTGTTCTGCACCTGCCGCGTGTCCGAGCATCATTGGCCTTCCCTACTCAGTTGGCCTCCAGCTGTACCGGGTCTTACTAACCGGGTTGTGCAATGGGGTCTAAATGGTGGGCCTGGGTTTACTCACGGTGGGCTGTGGTCCTTGTGGGCCTATCCGTGTCAATTATAATATAACATATTAAATAAATAAACATTCATATGCAAGGTAAGGGGTGAAGCGATTTACATGACGTCTCAACCTCTCATAGAAAGTCACTCTATTACTTTATTATTTAAAATAAAGAATAAAAAATAAAACTAGCATCAAGATATTAGAAAGATTATGTCATATTCACAAATATATATATATATATATATATGTTACAAAGAAATGTTACTTTTGCACTTAAAATACAATCTCACTTATGTCTCAGTTTCATTTTGTAGCTCGAAACTCTTTTGGCCCGAGTAGCTCGACTCGTTTTGGACAGTTTGTTTTTCTTCTTCTTTTTTTTTTTTTTTTTTTCTCTCTCTCTGTGTAGAGGATGAAGAAGAAGAAGAAGATGAGAAGAGGGAGCTGTGAAAGAGAGAGCATATCATCATCAACAACAACAACAACAAACAGCACCACATCATCATCAATACGTTTTCGCACCCTTTTTTTTTTTTTTCCTTCTTTTCAAATAACTCAAAACGTAGAGAGAAAGAGAGATAAATATTCACAGAGAGAGAGAGAGAGAGATACAGAGAGAGAGAGAGAGAGAGAGAGGTATACAGATCTATATTGATCTGTGTATGCATAGATCTGTTAATGATGGTGCCGGTGATGGCGGTGATGGCGCCGATGATGGCGGTGATGTCTTTCTCTCTCCTATTTGTTCCCTCTTCATCTCTCTTCTCTCTTTCTCTTTCTCTTGTTCTCTTTTGTCTCTCTTTCTCCCTCTGTTTCAGAATATAAGAGGAGAAAAAAAATATATATCCAAAACGAATATAAGAGGAGGAAAAAAAAAAAGCTGTCCAAAACGACGTCGTTTTGGGTAGTCAAGCCACTTGGGCCAAAGAAATTTCGAGTTACGAAGGATTATTCCTCATGTCCTATGATGTTTACGCACAAATATCTGTATATATATAAGAAGTTCTATCATGTTTATGGTTGGTCTTTTTATTTATTTATTTATTTTTGTCCTTTTATTTTAAATAATTTACTGATGATGACTTATATGTTGAGTTAATGCAAACATTCTTAGTCCATTATGAAATATAAATATTTTATTTTTTAATAAATTATAAATACACCCATAAGGTTTGTTTAAAATATAAATTGGTCCTATAATACTAGAAATTATAATTATCATTTGTTATAAATTTTAATTCAACACAATAATCAGGAGAAAAAAAAAACTATTCTCCTACGAAATAATAAATTATCAAAATTGTTTATCGAAAAATATTTCTCATATCATTAAAAATTGTTAATTGACTTAATACTTTATTTATCAACAAAATGGTTAATTAAAAAATATTTTCAATATCATTAAAAGTAGTTAATTTACTTGATGGTTTACTTATTAATAAAATTGATCTTAGGCTTTGAGTTTAGGCTTTCCAAAACATGATCAGTTAAGGTTAAATGGTAATAAATGTGATGAGTTCTCAAAATCAAGTCAAGACAGACACATGCATGTAAAAATTCTTTAGAAATCTACTCAAAATGCCATGGCATATGCATGCATTCATGATACACTCCTATAGTCAACCATCAAGTTCAATTCTTGCATTACACTACTTAATTCTTGTATCATCCAACTTAATTCTCTAATTTTCATGTCCTATCCATCATAATTGTACAATCTAAAGGTTGAAGTCTTACTTAAGCTTGACAATGTGAGGGCTAGAAGCTTAATCCTTATGTTTCTAAGTCCAATTTCTTCAATTTCTAGCAAATTCTTTGGTTGAGCTCAAATCTCTCCTTTCTCTCCCTCTCTTACGTTTGTATGTTTGTGTTGGCTCAAAGTGTGTTGAAGAAGAGAGGTGAAACACATATGGGAGCCTTATATAGGCTTAGCTAATAGTATAATTAAATTGTTGATCAAACTAATCAATTAGACATTAAATTATTCAAATTTAATTGCTCCGAATCGAATTTCAATCAAGCCTACCATAATGTTCTAAAAATCCTAAATAGTACATAAATCAAGTCAATTTCGTAATCAGATGCCAATAAGGCCTTTAATTCGCAGAACAAAACAGAAACATATATTTTTACGATAAACAAATATAAGCACAATAATGCAACACATATGCAATTAATTCAGAATTTCACCTTAATTACTGATTAAGCTTATTTAATCATAAATTAATGTTAATCAGAGGTTGGGGTTGTTACAACTTTTCTCACTGAAAGTAATCTATTTGGCTTTTAACTAACCCACTCTTAAAAGTTATCAAATGCTCCTCCCTCCTCTTATACATAGTATTGGTCACCATCAGGTCAAAAGCTACTACCTAAAAGTGAATATTTTTATTATTTATGATCGATTCTCGCAACGGGTAAGAAGATTGAAATAGATGTGGGCCATAGAATTAAGACATGATGGTTTAAATGGAGGAGTGTATTTGGAATACTGTGCGATAAACGAATATTCATTAGATTAAAAATGAAAGTTCTATAGAATGACTATTAGACTAACGATATTGTATGGGGCCGAATGTTGGACACCTAAGAAACAACATATAGTTAAGACGAGTGTTACTGAGATGATGATCCTAAGCTCAGTGTGTGGCAAGATTAGAAAAACAGAATTAGAAATGAGTCTATTTATGAATAGGTAAAAATAGCACCGATAGAAGATAAACTGAGAGAGAATAGATTGAGATAGTTTGGTCATAAACAATGAAATTTTTTTGTATGCGAATAGAGTATATGTCGTGTGATACCTTCTACTATTGTGATTAGTATTGACAATAGGATCTACTACATTTATGTTGAGTGTTTGGAGAACAATATTAGGCATATACATTTGTGATTAGTGAAAAGTAGTGCCACGTGGTACCCTATTGGCATACAAAAATTTCTCACAAACAATGGAGACTAGTAGATGCAGTAGTGAAGAAATGCAATACAGTGACGGTAAATGGAAGTTTTAGAAGAAGAAACATAATTGATGTGGGCTAATATAGTAAACAGAGGTATGAATCTTCTTATTTTGACTAACTAAATGGCTTATGATAAAGTCAAGTGAAAAAAAAAATTCATATAACTAACCTCATTTAATGAGATTTGAGTTTTGATTTAATTTAGTTTGAATTTTAGTATAGTATGAATATATTATATATTCTTTAATATGAATGTGGAAAATTGGAGGCTTCGATGCTGCGAAGTGAGGGCCACAGGGTGGCCCAAAGTCCACTTACGTTTTTGTAGAGGGGAGTTCCAGAAGAACAATGACCAACTAGTGTGACTGAGCCATCAAAAAGAAAAGTAAAGGTTATTCAGACAAGACCAAAGAAAACTTCTCAAAAGTTTTTTTTTTTTGGTTGATCGAAAAGTTACCAGAGAGAGAATCTAAGTGGTATACAATTAAAAATTAAAAAAATAAAAAAAAAAAAGGAAAGAAAATATCTGGGTAGTATTTCTTAAGGTTCCTCCTTTAGACCCCACCAATATGGTCCCACCATGTGTCACACTCCAATTAATGTGTCTACGTAGTCCATTATCCATTGACTTACATTTATTTAGAGGGCAATCTTTACTTAAGAGTATATTATATGTATTTGTCTAAATTTTTAAAAATATTTTTTATTTAATTTTTGACAAATTATAGAAGCACGATGTGGAAATTCTTGGTAAAGAAAAAAAAGGCAAATAAATGATTATAGATACTATAACACGGTCCAGCTTTTTGTATGATTTTTTTTAAAAAAAAAATTATTTCTAGATACAAATACAATAGAATCTACCATATGTGATATACTTGAAAGTTATTAGTATGCCTCTGGTGATTAAATAAATAAAAGAAAAGAAAAAAAAATGGTAAAAATCAATTTATGGATAATATTTTCATATATTAGTAATCCTCTAATATTTTCATCCATGCGGCTACTTGATGAGCAAGGGTTGTGGGAGAAAAATTCAAATCTGTTAAGCTGTGTTAAAATTATAAATTTTGATAAAAATTTAAAAAAAAAAAAAGTGAATAAAATGTAAATAAAATAGAAGTTAATTTTTATTTTTCTTTCACTTTTCAAGGATTCTTTTTTTTTTTTTTTCAAATCTATTATTCAAATACATTGTAAATAAACTACAGTTGCACTATATATAGTTAGCAAAGTTATTCGGGAAATGCTCCAGTGTGCAATGTACAATGTTTGAAACTCTATACAAAATTATGTAAATTTTTACCAATTTACATAAGTAATCACAACAAAATGCATAAATTGAACACAAATTTGCATAAGTTCATGAAAACTTATGTGATTACGCAAATTTGTGTTAAACTTACGTATTTTTGTGAGATTATTTATATAAATTCGTAAAGAGTTATGTAATTTTGTATAGGATCGAATCACTCCAACTTCCAAGCAAGGCTAGCCCTGAATTTTATAGGGTCCTAAGCGAAGTTTCAAGAGGGGCCCTTATACATATTTATCAAACAAAAATTTTAAGTAATATAATATATAGCAAAAATGCATAAGTTATTATTTGTGAGTATCAATACAAAAATTTACTTACATGAATTAAGATAAGAAGAAATCATTACAATAATTTAAAATGACAGGTTGTAGATCACCTACTTGATTTGAAAATAGTTGTTGTTCTTGTTGTTGTTGTTGTTTTTTTTTTTCAATTGGGCTAACTTTTTTTATTTATTTTTAATATTGACCTATAACATGTTTGTGTTTGAGCCTTTTTTTAGTGAGCCTTTTTGTTTTGGAGGCCTCTAACAGTAATTAGGCATTTTTTAAAACACTTTGCTTGGTGTGAATTTTCTAAAAACACTTTTTAGAAAATTCTACTTTCTTGTTTTTTGTATTTTTTTTTTGTTTTTACTGAATTTTTTTAATATTTTAAGCAATTTAAAAAAAATTTAGACACAACTAACATAATTACACTTAAAAAGTATAAGTTTTGTGAAAAAAAAATCTTTAAAAAATTCACTAAATACCAAAAATACAAAAAAAAAAAAGAAAGAAGGAAGTTTACTACATTTTTCATATTTTTGTGTATTTATTAATTTTTAAAAATATTTGTTCACAAATATTTTATTTTTTAGACACATCTAAATAAGATGTATCTAAAATTTTTTTTTTAAAATGCTTAAATTTTTTAAAAAAATATTCACTAAAAAAAAAAACGAAAAACAAAAACTCAATTTTCAAAAAATTTAATTCAAAAAATTCAAATCAAACACACTAATATAAAGGATTTTCAAAATTTGAAACCCTATTTTGAGCCAAAATTTGGGATTCCTAGGCACAAACCTCACTTCTCTAGACCCCATTAAGGTAGGGCCTATGTCATGGTCACGGCTAATTTATTTTTTTTAAATTTAAAATAAGTGGACGGTGAACACTAGTCCAACTGCCTAGAAGCACAAGTTGGGTGGACAGAGGAAGTTTTCAAAATTAGTCAATTTGACACGTTGAAGGGGTCGTGGAATTATGGACAAGGCTGTACATTGGGTGGTCATTTCCTCCCTTCTTGCTTTGCCTGCTTTCGCATGAATTTTTCCAACCCGAATGAGAAAGTGGAGTGAGGATCAACTATACTTTTCCCATCCTATTCTAACTTGCCTCCGCCTCATTTATATTTACTAAATATATATATATATATATATATAAACTAACACATATATCATTTAATTTTTTCTGATATGATAAAATTAAAATTCAAAATATTACATGCATTCATTCTGACTCATTTATTAATCATTTTATGTTTTTTAACTTTCAAAATATTACTGTGTGAGTAATTTTCCGATCACACTGCCAATTCAGTGATTAGCTGGAGAGAATTGACAGAATAGATGACACTTGGCTAACCTACAACAGAAAGAGAAGAATCTGGCGGTGATTCTTCCACCTGGAGGCACTCCGATGATCAAGTCAGTATATCTCTCAAAGATAATCAAGTGCTAAATTCACTGCTCAAAGTATAAATTGCGTACCTTAGACCCATGGGGGTGCCTCTTTTTTATAGTTTACTCCATCCTAGTCCCACTAGAAGACTGACTTCTATGGACTCCCATTCAGTGCTTACTTTGAACTCTACAAGAGATAAGGATAGAATCCCTAAGAATACTATCCTTATCCATCTTGAAGTCTTTCTTCATTCTAGGGCTCTTGTCTCTTATCTGCTCATCTCAGATTCCGATATCTTCGGAGGTCACCTCGGCAACACCGAGATGACCTCGGCATAACGACCATCACACGTGGCACCTCGGCTGACACGCCGGTGTCACCTTGCCATGTGTTGGTACTCAAAAAATATATCCCCACAACTGCCCCCTAGGTTCTATTACCTCGGTATTCTGAGGTGATGGAACCTACATCGGTACTTCCTTTCAGTACGTCGGCTTAAAGTATCTCAGTCGAGATCATCATCATAGGCCGACATGTCTTCTAAAAGATCAAGAATTCCAAGAGCTCCCTTATGAACTTCTTCATGCGTGTGAGCTGTCAAGCATCGCTTTTCAACTGTTTCACTTACGCGTTTGATCCTCATTGGATTGTGTTTCTGACGCGCTTGCAAGCCGTTTTGCGTCTGTGCGCGCCGTCTGACGTATGCGTTGTTCCAGGCGCATTAAATGCTCCGTTTTGCAGCC
The DNA here is from genome assembly GCA_025200525.1 of Camellia lanceoleosa. Classification (NCBI taxonomy): domain Eukaryota; kingdom Viridiplantae; phylum Streptophyta; class Magnoliopsida; order Ericales; family Theaceae; genus Camellia; species Camellia lanceoleosa. The sequence continues at coordinate 137,732,240 of CM045761.1, read as the reverse complement.
GTTTCAACTTTTTGACAAAACCTTTCCCCCTTTCTCATTTTTTCACTTTTGCATTCGATTTCTCTTCGTCTTTTCTCTCTCTAGCTCTTGAACACGCCATTGTTCCAATCATAAAGTTCTGTAACTGTCTTCCTTTCTCCCTTCCTATGAAGCTTTCGTCGTTTTGTTACATCTGTAACTGTCGTCTGACTTCAGCAATCTTCATACTGGCTCCATCTTTTCTGGTAAGCAACTATTTCTTTCATTTTCAATTCCTTTGATATTCCTCATTACTTGTTGTCATTACTGTTTTGTTCAAACATTTATCCTACGAACCATATATCTGAATGTACTTATTCCATGATTCTGCTTTTGCCCAAATCTTGAACACACGCACTGTTTCACCACTTTCTTGCTCTTTTGTCACTATTCTTGACTTTATACTCCTTGTATTTTCTGTGCTTTTGATAGCCCCACATCTGTTCTTGATTCTGAAACTTCATTCTTGCTTTTCTGTTTTCCATATTTGTGCCTTCAATCTTCGTCTTCATAGATTTTAGGTTTGAGATTTGACTGTAGAACCTGTCAAAACTAAAACAATCTTTGCAAATTCTTGCATCAATATACACCTAGGTCTTAGCCGAGATTCACAAAACCTTTTTTTTAGATCATCTCTCTTTTGAAACCCAGTCCTTTTAATTTAGGCCGATGTTATGGGTATGTGGAGGCATAGGGTAAATACCCCAACCAAACTAGAATTCTTTAGACAGGAGTTTGAAATCCCAGCCGACGTCTATCTGAGGTTGGCTGGGGATGATGACTCCATCATGCCTACTGACGACTCCATGCCCTTCCTTGTAGTTGCCTTTATTGAGTGTGGACTTCGGTTTCCACTCAACACCCTGTTTCGCGAGATTCTCCATTATTATAAGTTGAACCCCATACAACTTGCTATCAATTCTTATCGAGTGATCAACGGTATCATAGCCTTAGCTAAACAGGAAAACGTTAGGATCACCTTAGCCGACGTTCAATACTGCTATACCATGTGCAGCCTTAACTTGAAAGAAAAAGGCTACATTTACTATCTTAAGCCGAGATCCACAGAGTTCAAAATCGTAACCGACCTCCCAGACTTCAACAAGGGGGCTGGAGACGATTACTTCATTACCTCAGGAAATTGGGAGTTTGCTCCAAATGAGGATCTCCATCTCTTCCCTCTTCCCCAATCAATTTTAGAGGGCAAGGGTAAGAGCCCAGTGTTAATACTTGGTTGTTTCTTTTCAAGTCTTTAATACTTTACCTGCTTCTAATGTCTGTTTTCCCTTGCAACTCTCCGTCAGCCACCAAAGAACTTTCGCTAATCCTTCATTCTCAGCAAGGATTTGAAGAAACTCTTGGACTTGCCAGTCCAAAAAAGGAAGGCGCCTTTGCTTCTTAACTTCATTCCGACATACAAATCAACTTTTCCCGACGTTCCCAAGAGAAAAAAGAAGAGCTTATCTCCTCCCTTTGCCACAACTCCACAAGCCGTATCAACATCTCGGGCAGACCAAGGATCTACATCCGATCTAGCAGAACAGCTGTCTACTTCGACTCAATACCTAATCCCACTATCTCAGCGCAAATGTCGCCGACATCTTGTTCTTGCAGACGAGATGGGTCGCGCAAAACCTGTGGCCAAAGATCTCTTAGCCAATATCCCAACCGATGTTGATACTCTACCAACACAAACCTAGCTTCCATCTAAGCCAAAAAGAGTTAAGAAGGCTCAACCAAAGGCCAAAGTAACTCAGGTTGAGACTGAGGACACTTTGCCAATTTCTAAGCTAGCTCCAAGTGAAAAGACTGCCTCTGTCCCCACGAAGAGGTCCGCTGAAACCCTTTCCTCCAAATCCACCAAGTCGAAGAGGCCGAGGTCATCATCTGGAACGACCTCAGGGTCTAAAAAACCTGATGCCCCTTGGGCTCCCGAGATTACCATAGAAGATAAGCCTGTTATGGCTAGTGACAGCGCCGACGATATCAATGTTGGCGTTGCCCTCAGCACTGCACTGCTTCTTCCAGGTGATCTAGAGCGAAACGCCGGGTTTAGTGAATATGAAAACTATGCTTTGATGCTTCAACACTCTGTTCAAGTAAGTGTTTTTGTCTGGTACTTTTTCTTTCTTTCTCTTTATTTCATACTTAGAATATTTTTCTAATACTTCTGTTTTCTTCCAGGCCATCCAGCATGCCCACTCTTTCTCAATACAATATTTTGAGAACTGTGAGAAGTTAGTCGAGAAGAAGAGGGAAGTCGCCACACTTTAGAAAACTAATAAAAGCCTGCAATCAAAGATGAAGATGCTAGAGGATTAGGCCGAGGTTGCCATTAAAGAGAAGGATGCCGCCGAAGAAAAGGTCGACGCTGTTGAGGCGATAAGTAAAGTCCTTCAAGCTCAACTGAAGGAGGCCGATGAAAAAGTGGCCCAGGCCCAGAAGGAACTTCAGGATGCTCTGGCCACCAAAGTAGCCGAGATCAAGGATGCTGATGAGAAGGTGTATGCTCAGGGCATGGCCGACGTCACAGAGGCCTATGAGCAACAAGTGAAGCAGGCATGCAACAGGGGTTTCTCCCTTGGTTGGATGTCTCTTCTGAAAATGCTCAATGCCTCCGAGGACTGGTCTCTTCGGAGTGCCGACGCCATTCCTCTTCCATTCCCTCCGCAGCCACCTCCCGCTCAATCTGAAGATGATTCTGAATCTGAGGATCAAGATGAGGATGAGGCCTTGGTGAGGAAATCCAAGGAGGCTACTGGGGCCAAGTCCCCTCCTCAAAATGAGCAAGTCCTTGACTTGACTCAAGATGAGGAGGTTGAGGAGGTTCCCAAGGAAGCTGCCCTTGAGCAGGTATCATCTGATGTTCCTCTAGCCGAGAAGAGTATTGATGAAACTCTGGCAGAAATCGACGCCGAGCTTGCGGCGGAAAAGGCGGCCGAGGTGGCTTCTCCACAGCCTTCCGAGGTCTTGCCCCAAGTTACTGCTGATGCTGAGGAACCTTAATTTTCATGTTTTTCTTCTTTTGTCTTTTGTACTCTTGTACTTTTTGTTTTTCAGACAATGTAAGCGCTGTAAATGGCCGACGTGCCTCTTTGTTCTATGAATATCTAATTCAACTTTCCTTCCCTTGAATGCTTGTACCTTTGTATTTTCTTGACTGTTTCTGCATGATTCTATACTTAGAATATTTTGCAAGTCTATTAATATACTCTTCCTTCTTTGTGCAACCTTCTCGAGGTGAATTACCTCGGTTAACAATGATCTCGGTTTAACTTCCATTTGTAAATTGCTACAAATTTCAACAAGTGTTAAACAATAATTTTGGTTTTAACTTCAACTTGTAAATTGCTACAAATTTCAACAAGTGAAGATAAACAATTATCTCGGCTTAACTTTAACTTGTAAATTGCTACAAATTTCAACAAGTGTTAAGCATCACTTCAGTTTAACTTCAACTTGTAAATTGCTACAAATTTCAATAAGTGTTGAACAATAATTTCGGTTTAACTTCAACTTGTAAATTGCTACAAATTTCAACAAGTGAAGATAAACAATTATCTCGGCTTAACTTTAACTTGTAAATTGCTACAAATTTCAACAAATGTTAAGCATCACTTCAGTTTAATTTTAACTTGTAAATTGCTACAAATTTCAACAAGTGAAGATAAACAATTATCTCGGCTTAACTTTAACTTGTAAATTGCTACAAATTTCAACAAGTGAAGATAAACAATTATCTCGGCTTAACTTTAACTTGTAAATTGTTACAAATTTCAACAAGCGTTAAGCGTTTAAGCGTTTTTGTCTTCTCTCTGCCCCCAATGTGAACCTGAGTTCCACTTGGGTTCTTATTATTCAAAACCATTATTATGCATAGTTTCACAAGTTAGAATTCTGCTAAGATTTTATTGATGATATCGGCAAAAAATCAAGCAACATCTAATGATAAAAAAATTTCAAATTACAAGTGTTCCAAGGTCTTGGCAATGCTTTGCCCTCATTATCTTCAAGCCGATATGTCCCATTGCCCAATACCGAAGTGATTCTGTAGGGTCCTTCCCAGTTTGGGCCAAGCTTGCCTTCCCTGGGATCCTTCTTGTTGCCGACGACTTTTCTCAGGACTAGGTCGCCAACTTGAAATTCTCTTGGATTAACCTTCTTGTTATAAGCTCTAGCAAGCTGTTGCTGGTATGCTGCAAGCTGTATTGCAGCTTTCTTTCTTCTTTCTTCTAGAAGATCCAGATCTCGGGCTAAGAGTACATCATTAGTCCCGTTCTCAACTCCCTGGGTTCTGATCCCTGGGATGCCGACCTCCAATGGAATGACTGCTTCTGTGCCATAAGCCATGGTAAATGGGGATTCCCCTGTTGATCTTCTCGACGTAGTCCGATATGCCCAAAGTACATTTTGCAATTCGTCTACCCACTTCCCTTTTGCTGCCTGCAGCCTCTTCTTTATCCCATCCAGAATTACTTTGTTAGATGCTTCTGCTTGTCCATTGCTTTGTGGAAAACTTGGGGTTGAAAAGTAGTTCTTGATCTTAAACTTTGCACATAAGTTTTTGATCAGCTTACTGTCAAATTGTGTCCCATTGTCTGCAACAATTGCTCTTGGAATCCCAAATCTAGTGATGATGTTTCTCCATATAAAGTTCTTGACATCCATATCTCGGATCTTGGCAAGAGGTTCTGCTTCTATCCACTTTGTGAAGTAATCTGTTGCTACCAGTAGGTACTTCCTTTGCCCAGTTGCTTGGGGCAATTGCCCAACGAGATCCATTCCCCATTGGGCAAATGGCCAAGGGCTGGATACAGGGTTTAGGTCAACAGCTGGCTGGTGAATCAAAGGTGTAAACCTTTGGCATTGTTCACACTTCTTCACGTAGGCTTCTGCATCTTTTTGCATGTAGGGCCACCAATACCCCTGGGTAATGGCCCTGTGAGCTAGCGATCTGCCCCAGTGTGGCTTCCACAAATTCCTTCATGAATTTCATATAAAAAATCTTTAACCTGCAGAGGGTGTACACACCTTAAGAGGGGTCCAGTGAGGGACCTTCTGTAGAGATGTCCTTCATTGCCGGTGAATCTTGCCGACTTCAATCGATCTTGTGTGCCTTCTTCGGTCTTCGCGGCTTTCCTTCTTTCAGGAATGCAACAATTGCGTCCATTCAGCTTGGTCCCATGTCTACGCACATTACTTCACGTTCTGTGATAACTGGTTCAATGCTCGAGCCCGACAAGTATTCAATCATTATTGTCCTTGCTTTTCCTGATTGTATTGCACTAGCTAGGTTGGCTAATGCATCGGCATGGTTGTTATCATCTCGGCTGACTTGAAGCAGTCTACAGTTCTGGAATAAGGCTGCCAGCCTGATGACCTCTTTTGCATAGGCCGACATTCTTTCATCTCGGGCTGTAAATTCGCCCGTTGTCTGGTCAACTAATAATTGTGAATCACAAAAGAGTATTACCTCATCTGCTTGTACTGCTGTTGCTAGCTTCAGTCCTGCAATCAATGCTTCATATTCTGCCTCATTGTTTGAGGCCTTGAACCCCAATTGAATGGACTGTTCTAATATTTCTCCATTTGGAGATATCAGCACTACTCCTGCCCCCGCTCCTTGTCGGTTTGAACTCCCATCAATGAACAGTTGAAAGGAATCGCTGATGTAAATGCTGCAGGGTCTGGGTTTCTCTTCTTTTCTTTGTTCTTTAGCCTTTGGCTGGGCTTCTGCTTGCTTGTTTGGACATTGTTTGTCTTCACTCAACGGAGCCCAATGTTGGATGGATTTTGGCGTGAACTCGGCCACGAAGTCAGCCAAAACCTGGCCTTTGATTGCAGTTCTGGGCCTATACTCCAGATCATACTGGCCTAGGGCGACTGCCCATCTGGCTATTCTTCTTGTCAAGTCTCCCTATTACAATAGGGGCTTTAATGGATGCTCTGTTAGTACCACAATTTTATGGGCCTGGAAGTAATGGTTCAACTTCTTTGAAGCCATTACTAGAGCCAGTGCCAATTTCTCTAAGGGTAGATACCTTGTTTCTGCGTCGGCTAGAGTTTTGCTCACATAGTACACAGCCTTTTACTCCCTTTTTTCTTCTCGGATTAGTATCAGATCGATCGCATGTTCTCAAAATCTGAGAACAGCTCCTCCCCAGATTCTGGATTCAAAAGAACTGGAGCTGTGGTTAGGTACTTCTTCAGATCGGCCAATGCTTCTTCGCACTCCTCTGTCCAAAGAAAGTCTGTGGCTTTCCTCACTAATTTGAAAAAGGGTTTGCACTTGTCTGAGCTTCTGCTTATAAACCCGTTCAGGGCTGCGGCCCTTCCAGTTAGCATTTGCACTTGTTTTGCTGACGTCGGGCTCTTCAGCTCTAGGATGGCCTTGATCTGATCTGAGCTGGCCTCAATGCCCCTCCTGGTCACCAGGTATCCTAGAAACTTACCAAATCCAACTCCAAATGCACACTTCGATGCATTGAGTCGGAGTCGATATGTTTTAAGGATTTCAAAAACTGTTTTTAGATCGGCGAGATAACCCTCAGGCTCCTTGGACTTAACGACCATGTCGTCAATGTAGACTTCTACTGTTCGGCCAATCAGGTGCTTGAACATCTTGGTTACCAATCTTTAGTAGGTGGCTCCTGCGTTTTTCAATCCAAAGGGCATCACTCTATAGCAGTATAGCCCTTTGGGAGTGATAAATGCAGTCTTCTCTTCATCTGCTGGGTCCATAGCTATCTAGTGATACCCCCTATAGGCATCCAGGAAGCTCATCCTTCCATGCCCCGAAGTGGCATCCACTAGCTGGTCAATCTTGGGTAGAGGGAAGCTGTCTTTGGGACAGGCCTTGTTTAGACTGGTAAAGTCTACACAGACCCTCCATTTACCGTTCTTCTTCTTTACCACCACTGTATTGGACAGCCATGTCGGGTAGTGAACTTCTCTGATGGCCCTAGCCTCCAGAAGTCTGTCTACTTCTTCTTCTACCGCTTCGACGTGCGTCAATGTTGATCTTCTGGCTCGTTGAATTACAGGTTTGGCCGACCTCGTCAACATTCAGTTTGTGGCAAGTGACCTCGGGGTCAATGCCTAGCATTTCGTAAGGTGTCCAAGCAAACACCTCAATATTTGCTCGCAGAAAAGCCTCAAACTCTTTTTCCTCTTCTTCGAATAAGCCCGAGCTGAGAAGAAAGAAGCGTTCTTCATCTCTATCCTGGACGAGGATTTTCTTCAGTGCCTCTTCGCTTTTCTCGACTGGCTCTTTGCCAATGTCTTCTAGGACTTCCACGTCCTCATCTTCAATTTCTGCCTTTTTTGGCTCTCGTATGCTGCAGGTTGATTTCATTGCTGCCATGGAGCAATTCTTCGTCTACAGCTGATCGCCCCTAACTTCCTCTATCCCATGTTCTATTGGGAATCGTAATAGTTTATGCAATGTTGAGGGAACTGCTCCCATTGCATGCAACCATGGCCTTCCCAAGATGATGTTGTAAGGGGAGGGTGTGTCAATGATGGTGAATTCTGTCTTGATCTTCCTGGTGCTAGTCTGCACCTCCAAGTTTACTGCTCTCAGTGGCCATGTCAGCGTTCCATTGAACCCAACCATTGGGCCACTGGATTGTTCTATGTCGTCTGGGTGAAGGCCGAGCTCCTTGTAACATCGGATGTACATGATGTCACAAGAGCTGCCTTGGTCAATCAGGATACGTTTCACTTGGCACTCTCCAACCTGGAGGGATACTACCAATGCATCATTATGCGAATGCTGGACCATCTCTAGGTCGGCTTCAGTAAAGGTTATCATTGGTTCCTGGCATCCTTCTGCCCGATGTCTTTTCTCCCCGACTTGATAAACATGTTGTAGGTGTTTTACCTTCTGGGTCTCTCCTCTGATTTCGTTCTCGTTGACCTTTGAGTGAATCACATTGACCACTTGAGGTCCTCTTGCCTGAGGTTGCTGCACTGGGGGAGGTGGAGCTGATGGTGCTTGAGGCAATCTTGCATGTTCTTCGCTTGTTCTGACCTCGTCAACCAAATCTCTCAGATGGCATTGCCTTACTAAGTCTTCTAAGTATGCTTTCAGGGCTCTGCAACCCTAGGTTGTATGCCCCTCTTCATTGTGGTAAGCACAGCGCCTGCCAACGTTCCTCCCCATGAATTCCCCTGGTGCCCTTGCTGGTACCCTAAAATAAGGTTGGTTCCGAATTTGTTCCAAGACTTTGTGGATTGGGGCCCGGAACGCAGTCGTCACCGCTTGTGCAGCCCTTAGTTCTGTTTCATGTTTGTTCGATTCGTTGTTACCTCGGCCTCGCTTCAGTGAGCCGTTTCCTTTCTCTTGCTTTACCTCCTTAGTCCCCGATGTATCTTCCTCGGCTCTAGCATACTTCTCAATTCTCGCCATAAGCTCTTCCATGCTTTTTGGCAAAGTTTTTGCCAAAGACTTCCGTAGTGGACAGTTGTCTTTTAGGCCGTTCTTGAATGACACGACCGCCACTTCTTGATTACATTCTGGTATTCGGTTGAATACCTCATAGTACCTTTTTGCATAGGACTTAAGGCCTTCATCCTTACTGATCTTCAAAGCTATCAATGCGTCCACCTTTAATGGCTGTAGCTTATTTGTCACGAACCTGGCCACGAACATCTCGGCTAGGCCTTCCCATGTCTTCACGCTTCCCTTTGGTAGTTTGTGGAACCAGTTTGATGCAATCTCCCCTCATTCTTCGGGGAACACTTTGCAGAGCAACGACTCGTTCCCACTATACAATGCCATTGAGTTTAGATATAATCCGACGTGGAAGTTGGGGTCTGACTTCTCGTCGTATATTTGAAACCTCGGCATACTGAATCTTTTCGGCGCCTCAAACCTGTCCAATTCCACTGAGAATGGTGTCCTCGGCTTATCTGGGGAATTTACCTCGGCCTCAGCATTCTGTTGCTTCCTTTTGAGGTAATCTCTTAAGTCCTCTTTTGGCCTCCCAGGAGCTCGGCTATCTCCTGCTTTCAGTCTTTTTGGTGCACTACTTTCAGCCAATGATGAGTCCTCTTTGACCCCTCTCCATGAGTTGTGTCGAAGCACAACATCTGCCCCTGAACATGCCGATGTCCCTTGGGGTCTGCTTCCTTTGTGTGATGCGTCCTCCGTGATTCTTCTCGTCTTGGCTCCCTTCGTCCGACTTCCCTAGAAGGTCGGTGAGAGTGTCTTTCACTCCCGTTGTTTTGAGGGGCTATGGGGATTGTTCTTTGCCCTCCCTGCTGGGCATTGGCTGCTGGAATCGACGTGTCCTGCAGCGGGAACGGCGGTTGCATGATGTTATTTTGCATCATGAAATTGACAACCGACTGCAGGTCTGCCAATTTGTTTGCCATCTCTTTCATCTCTTCGTCCCTTCGCAGGCATCTATCCTTCCACACCTGGAGGTCGTCTTCGTTGTAATAGCCAGTTCGATTTGGTTTCTTTGGTGCGTTGCTAGTCTGGCCGACGTCCTTCACTCCGTGATTCTGGTCACGAGTTTCTGCGTTGTATTCGTCTCTTGTGATATCGAGGTCAATAGGTCTCCTATTTCCAACAGGAGTGTCGTCCCTAATCTTTTCCTTCTGTCCATTGCTGGCCATCTATTCTCCTATCTTTCCCACAGACGGCGCCAAATTGTGTGAGTAATTTTCCGATTACACTGCCAACTCAGTGATCAACTGAAGAGAACTGGCAGAATAGATGACACCTGGCTAACTTACAACAGAAAGAGAAGATTCCGATGGTGGTTCTTCCACCCGGGGGCACTCCGACGATCAAGTCAGTATATCTCTCAAAGATAATCAAGAGCTAAATTCACTGCTCAAAGTATAAATTGCGTACCTTAGACCCATGGGGGTGCCTCTCTTTTATAGTTTACTCCATCCTATTCCCACTAGAAGCTTGACTTCTATGGACTCCCATTCAATGCTTACTTTGGACTTTACAAAAGATAAGGATAGAATCCCTAAGAATACTATCCTTATCCATCTTGAAGTCTTTCTTCATTCTAGGACTCTTGTCTCTTATCTGCTCATCTCGGATTCCGATATCTTCGGAGGTCACCTCGGCAACACCGAGATAACCTCGGCATAACGACCATCACACGTGGCACCTCGGCTGACACGTCGGCGTCACCTTGCCATGTGTTGGTACTCAAAAAATATATCCCCACAATTACACCTCTTAAAATTTTCTTAAAATATAAATTACCTGCTGTGGTTTTAGAAATTATATCACACTTCTTGAAATTTTTAATTTCATAACAAATGACCCATTTTATTAATAAATCATCAAATCAAGTAACAGTTTTTGATGGTGTCAAAAATATATTTCAATTAATAATTTAAATAATTTTATTATTATATAAGAGAACAGTTAAAATTTTTATTTTTTTAGTTAATTTTATTAAATAAAAAAATTATGATAACGAGATATTTATAATTTTTTAAATTATAACAATAATATGTATTTTAAATAAATCTACCCTACAATTAACATGCCCATCGTTGCCAACAACTTGATTTGTCCCGCCCGATACCGCGTATACCATGTATTCCAAAACAATATACATCGGGAGAGGGGGAGCGATCTGGGTCCACCGACTAAGAATTACCAGGAAGACGTGATGCGACTTGGGTAAATTTGATGCGGTAAAGATGAAAATGATGATATTAGTCTGTCCTATATCTTAGGTGATATATTTTTACAATTCTATTAGTTATATATTTATTATTTCTTATTTTTTTCTCAAAAATGTTTGGGACTCTCATAATTTTCAAAATGATGCAGATTAATTATATATTTTTGCTTTTTTTTTTTTAATCAATCACAGATGAGTGGGGATTGTATTTTTTGAGAGTATATAACATTATTTTTTTCTTATGTATTATATAAAGCAATTAATAGAATTGGTAAGACACACAACTTAATTAAAATTTCTAAAAGATAAAATAATTTCCTGGTAGAGAGAGAGAGAGAGAGAGAGAGCTGTGGTTGGGAGAGAGTTGTGGTTGGGTCACATTAGAACATAACTAACCAAGATAGATATGGACGACAAGCATCATTCAAAAGATTCGACCAAGCTCTCACCATTTTTCTTTTTTTTTTTTGTCCTGAGATGGTGACCCTAGACCCCATCTCTTTATCAATTCGCCACCCCCTCCTCCCTTTCTATTAGCTTTTAATGTTCACATTTTGCTTTTTGGCCCCCTTCCGCTCCCAATCTCATACCATACCACTTTGCATTTGCAATTTTAAAGAGAGAAGATTTGGGTGAACCTGGGGGAGGGAGAGGAGTGGTCTGAGGCAACACCCGAGCCCAAGTCATGGCATTGAATCCACTCAAGGGAGCAGTTTAAACCGAGACCAAGCTGAGCTTTAAATCCAAGATTGCTATTGAGAGCTTGATTTCCCCCAAAGAGGAGGATAGTAAAGCATATGATGTTTGAGTGGATAGTCCAAGCCATTGCTCTTCCAGAATGAAGATAACTTGAGTTTGGAGGGCCAAACTCTTTAAGGGGGAAGGCTGTAACAACCCCAACCCAAGATTAACATTAACCCGTAATTTAATATGCCTAATAAGTTATTAAGATCAGATTTTGAATTAATTGCATATATGTTGCATTATTTGTGTTCTTATCTGTTCATCGTAGACATATCTATTTGAATTTCTATTTTGTTCTACAAATCGAAGGTCTTATCGGCATCCGATCGTAAAATTGACTTAAATTATGTGTTAGTTAAAATTTTTAGAATTTTATAGTAGGTTCAATTGAAATTCGATTCGGAACCAAATAATTCGAATAAATGATCTCATTTAATTGTTCTTAACTTAACTTAATTAATTGTCCTAAATAAGTCCACATAAAGCCACCACCACCATTATGTATACATTTTACACTTCCTTTCCTCCCCTATTGAGCTCAAAAACGTAGAGAGTGAGAGAGAAGGTGAGAAATGTGATCAAACAAAAGAAATATTGGAGAGTGAAAGGAATTAGCTTCGGGTTTAAAGGTTTGGTATGGACTTTAGTGAATTCATCGTTTGGAGCTAGATTGAAGAACTAAGGTAAGAATTCAACCCTTTGGTTGTGTATTTAAGAAGTCTAATGCAAGAATTCAAAAGAATATAAAGATTCAAGTCATGATTTAAGCTAAGGAAGGTGAATATAGAAAGAATTCAACAATGCATGCATAATTCACTAAGATTTGTAAGTTATTCCTCAAGAACTTCCACGTGCATGTCCATAATTTAGTATTGGTCAAGGACTTCATCATGATTATGACCTAAGTATTCCATTTGATCATGTTTTGGGAGCTATGAACTCAAATGAGTACATGCATGTTATGTTCACCTCATGTTCTCACATTTCAAGTTAAATTTTTGCACAATTGACATACTTTTGGGCTTTAATTTCATGAAATGATATTTGATTCTCAATATTTTTGAAGTTCAAACAAATTTTCTTGAGTTTTGGCCTAAAAGAATATGATTTGTGGTTTTGAAGTTTAAAGGCAATTCTGGAAATTCCAGAATTCACACCGTCCGCTCAAGCGAGAAAAGTGTCGCTCGAGCATGAAAATCGAGCTCCCATAAGTTTTTCGGAATTTTATAGGTTGCTTGAGCGACCAAAGTGACGCTCAAGCGATGACTCTTTTTACTTAGACTTCCCCTTGAGCGACGGTTGAGCGGGAATTTCGCGCAACCAGTACTTTTCCCAAATTTGCAGACTGATTGAGTGAAGGAAGTTAGGCTCGAACGACCATTCACACTTTTCATGTCCACTCGAGCGAAGAAACCTACGCTCGAGCGAAGACCCTGTTTTCAAAAATTTAACCAAGTGTTTTCCAATGCATTTTGGCATCCTCATTGCATCTTAAGCACTCATAGGCCAAGATTAGGACACCCAAATGAGGATAAGAAGAAGAAACACAAAGAATAAGTGAAATGAGTTATGTACAAATCAAGTATGCGTTACAGTATATGTATTTGTTATGATTGGTGTAGGTCACACGTCGTGAGCGGTTAATCCATTGGTTTGCTGCCAAACTATCTGTGAAACTATCTGTGAGTAAAAACTTAGTAATATTATGTTTGATATGAAATACTTTCTGTACTTTATGTTATGATGAGAACCGTTTTCAAATGATATAAAGGCTAATATATGATTACATGAATGATGATCCATTTCATTGAAGTGTTATGTGATATCCTTAGCAGAGGCCCTCACCCAGGGGACATAATACTGTAGTTTATGGTCATGAGGCCCTCGCCCGGGAGAAACACTACGATGGCCCAGGCTCTCGCCGGGGGGAAACAATACCGTGGCTCATGTATGAGATATGTTACCTGGTACTGGAGGTTCCAATGTGGAACTAAATAAGCTTAACCAAAAAGTTACGTTTAATGCTAATGGATACACCACCCAAGATAAGAATGTGACTATGATTCTGTTTCTGTATATAAGCATGATTATGTTTCTGTTCAGTAAGAGATTTGAAGTTAAACTGTGATGGGCATCATTCATCTAAACCCCTTTACTCTGTTATTATTCACTAGGCTCCTACTCACTATTTATATTATGTATGTAGGTGACCACGCACGTGATCAGGGCCAGAGTTGATGGCCTAAAATTTCGTTTTGTCTGCTACCCTTTGGGCCTCCCGAGGAGGTTCTGGATCGAGTGAAGCTTTGTGGCCATGTCTTTTTGAAAGTTCAAAACTTTGTTCTCTCTTGTTATATAAACATTTTGTTTGTTTTTTTTTAATTATCTATACATGCGATGACGTATAATTATTGTATCTATGCGATGTCATGTGTATGCTTATAAATTTTAAAATTATTTTGTCCCATGTATGTCTACACAGCTCAATGGACGTTGTATTTTGTATATTTGCTTCTGCAGCCCCTCGACTATATATTATTCTGTTCAGAGGCCTTTGGTAATCCAAGGATTACTGGCCGGCTATGATGCTAAACCTAGAGAGGCGGGTTTGGGTTGTAACAAGCATCAACCTTGATGTCGTATTATTCCACAAACAACCAAACTAATATTGAAGTCACCCATACTTGTTGTCATTGCACTAACACACAATCAACGATGTCATCAACGGATTAATTTTAAATCGCCGATGTTATGTCCTCAATGTTAATCACACTCCAAGATGTCCCAATGCCCACGCCGCTTCGCTTCTGTAAATTTGATAGAAGGGGTTTCCATGATTTTCTAGGGTTGTTTGGGAGTTTTGTAATGTTATTTAGGGAATAACGAATTCTAGGTGTAACATTCTATAGCGATCCCGGGTTTTACCCCTTTATATACAGTGTTTCGGACTTATGTTCCGTCGTATTCGCTGTTGTTATATCTTGTTGTTATCCTTTAATTCCTTATTTTTGAGTTATAGGACGTGTTGGGCAGGTTTGTTACAGGTTGAGAGTGATTGGGAGCAAATGGTTGTTGCCCAAAATTTTGGTTCTTTGCTCGAGCGAGACTTTTGTCGCTCGAGCGAGCACTTTGTTTTTGATCCTTCACTTGATTGAGAGTTGAGTTTGGTATCTGGTCGCTCGAGCAAGAAGTCCTTCGCTCGAGCTTGCGTCTGCGTCTGCGTCTGCGTCTGGTTCTGGACCTGAAGGTTGCAATTATACGCTCGAGCGAGCTTTTCTTCGCTCGAGCGAGCGAGTTGTATGTTTTGAGTTTCTTTGCTCGAGCGAGCATTCTGTCGCTCGAGCATGCTTCTGGGTTGCAGACATGAAGCTTCGTATTGTTGGCCCGAGCGAGACCTTCTTCGCTCGAGCGAGGATTCTTTGTGTCTGGTCGCTCGAGCGATCAATCCTTCGCTCGAGCGAGCCTGTGTTATATCAGTAGACAGTAGCGGGTAAACACTTCACTTTTTCATCTCTTTTTGTTTCAAAATCCTAGATCCGAGCTCTCTCTCTCTCTAAACACCTTCTTTCTAGGGATTGATCTATTTCCATTGAGTTTCTAGCCTACTCTCTTTGCAAGAAAGATAGAGGGTGTTGAGGGCTTCGTTTTAATTTGAAAATTTGTGAGTTTGGAGCACTTTGGATTTTCACCATCTTCTCCATTTGAGATCTAACTTTGAGGTAGGGATATCCTACTCCATCTTATGAGCTTTGTCTTTAAATTTTGGCATTTTGATATGTTGGGGTTGTTGGGTAATATTGGAAAAGTTTTGGGGCTTTTGTGTAATTTACAAAAGAGGGGGTTTTCAAATATTAAAACCCATATGTATGAGAAACATTGAGAAAATGGAATTTATGTTGTATTATTGATGGAATCAAACCTTAGGGTTGATATTGAGAATTTGGGAAATTGCCCTAATTATTGAAATAAATTAATTGGTATAATTAATTTGAGTAAATATGGAAATGAGGTGAAATCCACGAAATTGGGAAATTATGGGATTGAATGGTGTAGTTGGATAAATTTTATCACTCACCTACGGAAATGTGGAAATTATACCTGTTTATGCATTTATTTTCTGTTTAGAAATAACTGCTTTGGGCTATCGGTGGAGGATAGTCTTGATTGTTGTAGTCACAGCATGTTGATTAGGGAAACTAAAACTAATCACATTGTATATGATGGTTTGGAATAATACATCAAAGTTGTGTATTGATTGAACATGTATATGATAATGTTTATATGCATTGTGTTATATGGGAGGAGATAGGGGATGTACTCCACGGTTTAGGGAAAGATAAGGGATGGACCTCTAAACCAGATTTTGTTTGATATTGATACAGCACTAAAATGTGTATCATTTGTGAAGTATGGAAGTGATTTTGGCTGAGACTGATACAGCACAAAAATGTGTATCTATTATGAAGTAAGAAATGTTTAACATGAGTTGTTATCCCAATTGAATTGGAAATATTGCTAATTTGAGATGTAATCTCTTTTAAGTTATCTAGCCAGGTTCTGAGCCACGTTTATGAAAGGAAAGTGAAATGTAACATGGACATGATTGTCATAGAACTGTAATGTGATATAAATTGTTATAAGTGTTGACCATCTATCACATGCTATTATTTTAGGCATCGCTTATATTTGGTTTAGCATATCTCTACTGGACTTTGGCTCACCCTATATGGGACATCATTTTCAGGTCCAGGTGATATGCCACCTCCAATGACGTAGCTTGGGAGGCTGGAGGTTGAAAGACTTTTTGGTTGTTCTGTTATCTTTTGATGTATTACATGTAAATTCAGGCCAAGTGCTTAATATGTAATTGAGTTAGTACTCTTTTCTTTGTGACCAAGTGTTGGCTTGGAAAGTTGTAAGCCCATAGGGCATTACTTTTGTTGTCAACATGTAATACTCTTGTATGAACTACTTTGATGAATAGAAAGATGTTTATTCCTTTATATCAATGCATGTTAAGAATGTTGGGTTTGATGTATTATTTGAGGGCGTTACACATTCCCAAATCCAGCGTTCAACTCACACAAACTGAGGATCAACACTGCAACATCGTCAAGGAAACATTGGCGTTCTCATTTTTGAGTTTCCATTTTGTTCGCAATGAAGGGAAAATGAAAAAAATGCTATAGTATACTTTTGGGCTTTTTTGGTAACTACAACATCACCTAAACACCCAATATATCCCTCCAAACAGCCAACCCATGTGTTACATTTGTTGGCTCAAGTGTAATTAATATTGACATGGGACCAAGGAGTCTACAAAATAAATTACAGGACTAAATGATTCAAACTATCTAAACTTGGGATTTATTGATGTTTTCCCCATATGTTAGGAGCACACATTTTTTTTTTAATATTTTTTTTTATAAAATAAAATATAGATGTGAGATAAAATTCTTAGGTCTATCTTTTGTCTTATATTTATATCTTATTCTGTAAAAACTTCACGTGCATTTAGACTTTCTCAATGTATCATGAAAGGCTCGGAAAAGATTTGAGAATGCGTACAATGAAGAAAGTCACTACTCGCTAGTTTAATTCTATGTTAGATGTAAGTAGGGAAACTCTATGGTACACACCCCTATAAGGGTGTATACCATATGCATCTTGTAATGTATTTTTGTGGTGTGTTATGTATTTTTATATTAAATATTACATATTTTTCTAATAGAAGTTATGATAATTTGTGGTTGAAAATTGAAGTTATGCATTTTTGTGGTAATATTACATATTTTGTGGTTACAAAATGTTTGAATAAAATAATGTGTAACATTCCTACAAAAATATGTAACACTATTACAAAATGCATAACTTCATTTTTAAACCATAAATTATCGTAATTACTACTAGAAAATATCTAATATTTAGCACAAAAATGCATAACACTTATCACAAAAATATATAATAGGTACAAACACCATAGTGTTTCCATACATGGATATATATATATATAGGAAAAATTGCTCATGAATTCCATTTAGTAAATGTTGCTCTAGTATAATCCTGAGTGTTTTTTTCTTAAACCATTTAGTCTTTTTTATTTTTAGAATGATATATCTTTTTGATATATTGTGTATGGAGTTTACATTTTTGCCCATATTGTGAATTCATTTTGATTTTGTCATGGTGTGTGTTTAAGGGATGTTGTAACATTACAATTTTGTAGGAGGGGATTTCGTGGACTCTTTTGGAAGTTGTTTCACCATTCCCAGTTTGGTGTTTTCTTTATAATGTTATATTTTGGGACATCACAAAACAACATGGCCACAGTACTGGAACATCACAAAACAACATTATCAACATCAGCAACAAATACAATACTCGAACATCACAAAACAACATGGTCATAAATGATGTTAGCTTGACGATGTTATGGGATTGATGACAATCACAGGTCAAGAACCCTCATTTCTCATGGCGAATCGCTATTTGTGGTGTTTGTTGGATCGATGGGTGTGTATGATGTTGTGTTTGGAACATATTTACGATTGTCCGACGAATAGGAGTTTGCAACATCGTCTTCTCATGATGTTCATGTCTTGGGTGATTCGTTCATTATAGTCGATCTCGGAACAAAATAACATCTTCAAAAACTAGAACAATTCGACCCTACAACCCACAATACGACTTTGAAACCCAAAATATAATTGGTGTCGAACATTAACTCCGTGATGTTCTAACCCACAAACATTCAAATCAACATCAAAGTAATTCACATACCTCTTGTCATCGCACAACCGCACACATGCCAATGTCGACTCACCGATGATGTTTGCTTGCCGATGTTATTGGATTGATGACAATCACAAGTCAAGAACAGCGAATCGCCTCTACAAATGTTAATGCTAAACAAGGGGTTTCTGGATTTTCTAAGGGTTTGTGGTTTAGGTTACAACATTGGGATTGCATATTGAATGATCAACTTTGCCAAATGTGAATATTCAATCACACAGGATGAGGATCCCAATCATTAACATTGGGATGGAAACCTAGAAGTTTCCATTACATCTCAACCGTTTTGTTCAGGATAGAGGGAAAACATAAAAATGCTATAGTATGCTTTTGGGCATTTTGGTAACTACAACATAAGCAAAAACTCACATTTACCCTCTACTAAAGACAACCCACATGTTACTTACATGAGTTTTTACGTAATTCTAGACACTCCATTTTTGACCGACCTTAAGACTCAGACGTCATCGATTGAGCGCTCGGTGATTGCGCATGTTGTGCTCGTTTCGAGGGATTGGAGTTTTCGATTAAGTGCCTTGCCTCCAGGCCTCTGAACTCTTTGTGCTTTGGCTCGGTTTGTGGACCGAACCTTGTTTTCTCTTCCCTAGAGGGAGGGAGAGGTCTTGTGGATCACCCTTTTGTGGTTGTAGACCACTTTTTGTGGTCGTAGACCACTTTTCCTGCTTGGAGACTAGTTTCCTGTTTTCGGAGTCTTTGGCCACGCGCCTTGACTCGGGACCGCTTAACGTTTTCCGTTTGGCATGGTTTTTGAACCACACCTTGTTACCTCTACCTAAAGGGACACTGTGGTCTGGGAGACCACTTTTGGTGCTCGTAGACTAATTTTCGGGTCTCCCAGCTGCGCGCCTTGCCTCCCGGACACTCGTCTTGCATCCTTTTTGGTTTGTTTTTGGTACAAACCTTGTTTTCCTTACTTGGAAGGTGGTACAAGGGTGGGAGACCAGTTCTTCCCCTTAGAGACCACTTTCCTTCCTGCCAGCCAGTTTTCTAGTTGGGCAACTGGTTTTCTTGGTCTTTGAGCCACCTTTTTTGGTCGGCCACCACACCACCACCTTGGTTTCATGTTGCAGACCACCTCTCCCCTGTGGCCGACCACTTTTTGCCCTAACCGACCACTTCCACTGGTCGGCCGACCAGTAGAAGTAGCTGGCCGACCACTTCAAATGGCCGGCTGCTTTCCAGCTCATTCCTGGAGATATTTTCTATCTAGCTATCACAGCTGGAAGGCACTAAAACCATCCTCCATACACGTGTATGGAGGGATGGCCTTAGACCCTAAGCTTGTCCAACAAGCTTACACTTTTGTTCTCTATAAGAGAGAACCTCCTCCCTCCTCCTCCAGGTTCAGATTTTGTTGCTTAAGCTATACATACACCCTTATCTCTATAATTCTCCATCCTCTTCATTTTTGTGCTTAAAAGTGTCATTTTATCACACTTTAACACAGAAACACACACTAAAACACCATCCTTTTGTTGCTGAGGCTCTTTGAGGTTGGTTTTGGAGTTTTTGGGTTGGTTTGAGCTCAAAGAAGTTGCTGGAGTTGCAGCTTTGAAGGTGTTCTTCAAGGGTGAGCCTTTAACCCCTTAAATCTTGGTTTTTGCTTAAGCTTTTGGACCTATTTGCATGGTCATTTAGGCTTGATTTTCTACTGAAATTTTTTTGATTTTTAGTCCTTAGAATGTTTGTTTAAGGTCACTTTTGTGTTGGGGATAGACTACCCCCTCTTAGGCCTTGTTCGGCCTTGTTCTTGTGCCATCTTTTTAAGCTATTGGGATCACCTTGTTTTGGCCTTCTCACCACTGAAACTCAAAGGAATTTTAGTGGTGGAAATGGTGTTTTAAGGTCCCAAATAGGAGAGGGTCATCCCCTCTCCTTGTGTTCTTGAATGCTTGCTTTGAATGCCTCATATTTGAGCATGTTTGTTAAGCTTATGTTGGCCATATCTTAGCATGTATTTGGGATTATTTCAGTATGGCATACCACTGTTTTGACTTGGTTTTGTCACCCCTTGCATGCCTTATACACTTGTAGTGTATTTCTCACAAACTAGTCTTGTATGCTTCATGAAGTAGCATGTCTTTTTAGCTTGTTTTGAGTCCATTTCAGCATGTTCTTGGTGTTGAATTGCCATGATATACCTTTGTTAAGGTTTGGTTTGATAGCCCCTTGCATGCTCCATACACTTGTAATGTAATTCCATGAATTAGCCTAATGTGTATCATGCTTTAACATGTCTTTCTAGTATGAATTTGGCTTAACTTCAAGAAGCTTTTGTCCATGTTTTAGCATGCTTAAGCTTTGATTTTTGTTGTTTTGGTTATGCATGCCATGCTTTGTATAGCTATAGTGCATTCTAGCTTGTTAGCTTTGCGTTTCAAAGCCACTAGCTTGTATTGCTTGGCCATTTTGAATGATTTGGCATCATTTCATATGTGATTTCAGTCCATTTAGTGTGGTCATACACTTGCATCTTTCACTCTTTCAATGCTTTGAAGGGTTAGTCCTTTATGCCATAAACATGGGTCATTGCGTATGCCTTCGTGCCTAAGCTTGCGAGCTATCATTTCAATGTGTTTTTGGGGTTATTTTGTCATGATATAACTCTGATTTTTGTTGGCAAAGCCATCCCATGCTTGGTCTTGATAGGTGTAGTGCAATCCTCCATTTTGGCCTTGCATACATCATGCCTTATGCCCTTCATGCTAGCTTATTTTGGCTTCCTTCCATGCATGTTTTAGACTCATTTGGACATGTTCTAGGACTGTTTTGCGTTGCCTTGACCACATGCTTCATGTTTTGCATAATTGTAGTACAAATGCCTATGCTAGCTTCAAGCTTTGGGTACCATAGCATGCTTCATTTGTGTTGTGTACATGATTTAGCATCACTTAACATGACATTTCAGAGCATATAGGACTGCCATGTTCCCATCTCTTTCATGCTTTGAATGCCTCTAAGGGTTGTGCATTGTCGCCTTATTTGTGGCTTAGCTTGTATGCATGCATGCCTAGGCCTTTGAGCCCCCATCTCAGCATGTTTTGGCCTTTGTTTAGACCTATTTAAGCTCTGCCCATGGTTGGTTCATGCATTTGGACTATATATTGCATGCTTCTTATGTAATCCTCTTTGCTAGCCTTATGCCTTAAGGACTCTAGTATGCTATGCTTGTATTGTTTGAATAATTTGGCATCATTTCATACCCTATTTCAGTGCACTTAGTGTTGTTACACTTCCACATTTATCACTCTTTGAGCACTCTTGAGAGTTGTGCTCTTATGCCTAGTCAATGGGCCATTGCATTGTGCATACTTGTATGTGCTTTTGTGCCTTCATTTCTTATCATTATGGCCACTGATTTGGGCATGACTGAGGTCTGTCCATTTTGGTTTAAGTCCATCGAGCATGTTATGTGAATGTTGTTACATTGCATCATGTCGTTGCATGCTTATGTTGTCTTGCATTGTGTATGCATGCATTAGCATTGTTTGCATGTCATTAGCTTTGCTAAGTTGATCATGTTACATTGCATTGAGTATGCCATGTTGTTCATTGCATTGTGTATGCCATATTGTTGTTTGCATTGTGTATGCCATATTGTTATTTGCATTGTGTATGCCATGTAGTTGTATTGTGTTTTGCATGCTTGAGTTGCATTGCTTTTGTTTGGATTAGATGTTAATCCAAACACGAGAAACGAGGGACATTTCATACTTGAAGTGATGAAACGTGCCTCAATTCTCGGTCGCCGACCCTCTTGATCATACATGATAGAGGTCAAGGCTTTATGTGTTTATGTGTGCATTCATTTCATATTGATTTGTGCAATCTTGGCTTCTCGGCCATCATGCATCGAGATGCATGATTGGTGGTCCGAGGGTCGAGAACCGCACTCCCTTGAGCTTATGAAATGATAGGGAAGGTGGTTGTGCACACATATCTTGCAAATACATTGCCATGCCCTTTCTTGCTCTCTATTGCAGCAAAGTGGAGAAGTGCAGCAACAACTGGTCGGCCGACCAGAAGAACTAGCTAGCCGACCACTTTTTCTGGTTTGCAGCAATGGAAAATGGTTGGCTAGTGGCTGGAAACACCCCTAGGTGGTCGGCAGCCCTCCCACAGGTCCCCAAGGTGAATTGGAAGGTTTCTAGAGCTTGGTGCAAGGTTCTGAGGACAGTTGCAAACAGAGGCAAGTTGGGGTATTGCGACGGATTTCCGAACGAAGCGACCGAGCATGCATATACTTCCCACCTTGAGGCTCCTGATTTATCGCTTTACTTAGCTGATTTGATAGCTAGTTAGTTATTTGGTTTGTACTTAATTAGTTAATACGTTTAACTATTCAATTTGCGTTGTAATAGCTTAATTAGTTAGCTTGTTAGTTAGCTAGTTTTGTGATGTAATAATTAGTTTAATTAGCTTAGATTAGCTAGTTAGCTTCTTATTCGGACCCTCCGTCGAGAGGGCCAACTATTGTAATAAGCGTGCGTGTGTGTGATGCATGTCTTCCAACTCCCATTTCTTTCTCCTTTTTACTTAACCGCTTACGATGGTTAGTTTTAGGGCATGTTTCGATTAGCATACCTTATGCTTGCATGTGTGCATCCATTCATCTGTTTTGCATGTACCGGGCTCAGCACATCATACAAACTGCATTGTATTTCAATACCTATTTGAATACATGTATCAAGTTGCATTTCATATGCCATTCTAGAATAGCCGAGCCTATTTTAGCTGCATTTTTGCATGTGTTGCATTAGCCATCTTAACATGAACTAGGATCATGCATGATTTCTAACTAGTTCTCTGTTTTGGCTCGGAGTATACTGTGAGTGTTTATGCTTTAGCATCCCTGCATGAGATGTGTATGTTGCCATGTTAGCATGCTTGCCATGAGGCTAACTGCTTAAGTGATTAACTGTTTGAATGCCTGTGGGTGAAGGTTGGATTGCTTGAATTGGAATAATTCATCAAAATCCTTGACTTAGCCTACTTGCGAGTAGCAAACTTCAAATCATTTTCTCAAAAAGAACATGCAATGTTTTGTTCCAACTTAGGCGATCTAGTCTATACTTGTATGCTGTGCGCATCACATAATAATTCTAGGTTAATAACCGAAATAAGAACAAATGTGTTTTCAAAAACAAAATATCATGTTAGTAAAGGCCGATCTTTGATCGGACGAGCGAGGGTGCTCATTGCATGACCTTCCCCTCTCGTATCCAAGTTCTCGAGTCGAGGCAACTTTGGTGATAACGGACACGTGGCCTTAGGCACGAGTCAGGGTTTCCTAAATTTTTTCAAAATAAAATATTTAGGTGGCGACTCTATATCTGGCAAAACAGTCTATGTTTGGCACTTCTTTCTAAAAATCAGTTTTCCAGAACGATTTGCCAGATTTGGACTCTTTGGTGATTTATCGGTCTCACATTGCACTTTGTGAGATTAGATTCAGAATCGTGACATGAGTCCGAACTGTAGTAGCCTAGAACAAAGCGATTCGTGCCCCTCGTGGTGCGGAGGGCGGAGTTCTCAGGGCAGTCTACAGTAATTAACATTCAACTGGGACTTATCAATCTACAAAATAAAAGGTAGGATTAAATGGTTCAACAAATTGAATTTTGGGATTTATTGGTGCTTTGCCCATATATATATATATATATATTGTATATTGTATATTGTATAATATTTTCATATAAGATTTCGTAATTATGTAAAAATAAACTTGAAATTAAAGAAAAAAATAAAAAAAAATTTCTCTCTTCATTCATGTGAGATTAAAAATATTTCTTTAAAAGCAAACGTGGTTTTTTTATTCAAACGAGCATATGGATACTCTAGAATAATTTTTTTTATAGAGTGATCCTAAAATGATATGTTGTATTATTGAGATTTAATTTTCAAATACAACAAATCACTTTAAGATGTGAATATTAAATCTTAGTTATACAATATACTATTTTAAAATTAGTTTTAAAAAAATTCAGTGGTCCATTAGCTTTGTCATATCATAACTACTAGATACAGTAACGCAAGCTAAATCTTAGTTGTGTGGAGAAAAACTAATCATCATCGTCGTCATCGTTGTCGTCGACCTCATCAAAATTGTCCAAGAGCTTTACAAGCTTAAGATTTGTAATCTTTGAATAACGGGAAAAAAAATATACGGTTAAATTCATTTACCTCATCAAAATTGTCCAACAGCTTTACAAGCTTAAGATTTGTAATCTTTGAATAACAGAAAAAAAACATACGATTAAATTCATTTTACCTATGGTGGTTGAGGGTTGGAACTAGGGTTGAGTATAGGGTTATTTGAATCGCACAATCCGTCCAACTCAAACTGATCTACATATAAATGGACGATTTCACAGACACAATGTGGACGGATACGGTTTGGAATATGACATGATTGCGGGTTACAAGTTTAACCCGCACTCGCAAGAATCCGCCCGTACTTAGATTTTTTTTTTTTTTTTTTTTTTAAACCTGGATTGTTGTTATTTTATTATTGCATTTTGGATAAATGTAAAAGTTAATGAAAAATTACTTTTAGATAAGCTTAGGATTTTGAATGATTTTACTTTAATTGTATTGTTGGGTGGTAGATAGTAAATGAGATTAATGATCTAGTTTAAGATTTTGAGTGTTTGTGTTAGTTTATAATTTGATTTAAAAGTTTAGGATTTTCAATGATTTGTTTGTATTAATAATTGATTTTGTTATGTTTTTGATTTTATAAGTTTTAATTCATTAATATTTACAAATTGGGAAAAAAATGCTCCAAAGTAAATTTTTAAAGAAAAAAATCCAATCCCCAAATCACTTGCAACAGTCTGCACATCCGCAAATTCTATCAACACAAATCGCAACCTACACTGCAGCCGGTTACGGGTTGAATTTTTCCCAAACCGCATACATGCGGGTGTGTCTAAACCAATTTGCAAATCGTCCAAAACTAAACCGCGACCACCACTAGGTGGAACACTATACTATATATTAAGAAAAATAGTGTTTCTAATGAGAATCTCAAAACCCTCATACTATTTTTTTAGAATTATTATTTTTTAAATAATTAAAAAATATTTTACTAGCTAACTTTTATTGAATTATTAAAAAAAACATCTTATTATACCTTAATTTACACATTTTAAAAGGAAAGTTAATTAATCTATTTATAAATTTAAATTTAGAAATTTGAAAAAAAAAATTTAACTAATCAATTTTAAATTTTTTTAAAAAAAATCTTCTAACTTTTATTGATTCATTTAAGAAAAATCTTATTATACCTTGACTTATGAATTTTAAAAAGAATGTTAATTAATCCATTTATAAATATAATTTCAAAATTCAGAAAGGAAAATTAACTAATCAATTTTAAAATTAAAAAAAAAAAAAAAACTTATAGCTTTTGTTGAATCATTAACAAAACAAATAAAATCTTAACAAAAAAATATTATGCATTGATTTACACATTTTAAAAATAAAGTTAATTAATACATTTAAAATTTAAAATTTAGAAATTTTAAAATGATTAGTTTTAGAATTTAGATTTTTATACCACTAAAATATATGAATTAATTTATATATTCCATAGTTTATTTCTCTTGATGTTTAATTTTTTAAATATTTTTAAAAAAAATTATTGGCTAACTTTTATTCCCTTTTAATGTGATTGATGATCTATTTTAAGAACTTGCTTCTCTCACAAAATATGATATAGGTTTTCGGGCAAACTTCACTTTATTCCTCTGTAGTTTGAGCCAGGTGTGAATTACACTTGACATTCGGAAATTACCACATAACCCCCAAGTGGTTTGTAAACCAAAAAGCATCGTCCACTTTTTCATCCAAATTAACAGGCTGTGAGGTTCACACGCCCATGAAGAGAGTAAGCAATATTTTATGACCAAATTACCCCTTACACACACTACAAGAAATCTAGGCTATTGTAACAAAATTTGGTGACAAAATTTTTTTTTGTCTTAAAATTTAACCCAAAGACGACGAAATATTAATTTTGTCGTTTGTTTTAATTTTTCTCAAAAGTATAAGAGACAAAAACAAATTTTTTTTTGCAAAAATGACGTGCTAATTTCATTTGCACTAGCGCGAATTATTTTAGCTCATTGGAGATGAACATTTTTGTCACAAAATATAATTTTTTTTGTGACGAACGTAATTCGTCGCCAATAAATTCCATACCTATTAAAGGATGTCGTTGCATATTTCCATTTATTAAGCGACAAATATATTTTTGTCTAGGAAGGATAAGTTATGGAAGACAAAAATATTTCGTCACCAATAAACACTCCATCATGCAGACAATGTCATTTCATCTTTCTATTAAATAGGCGACAAATATATTTTTGTCATGGAAGAATAAGTTATGAGAGATGAAAATATTTCGTCACTAATAAATTCTGATTGATTGCGCGACGAATATATTTTTCATGTCATAAGCTTATGTTGTGGAAGATAAAAATATTTCGTCACCGATAATAAATTCTTTGTTCTTGTGTTTAAGGAGACAAAAATATTTTATTTCTCTTTATTAATATGCTATGATTTTTTGTTTCGGAGTACTGAAACCGTGACCCCAAGAGACACATTCTGACCCGTATCACTCATTTTTATGTGCACGGACACTCAAGTCATGACCTAAGAAGACACTTCCTACAAACCCTCATTTTTCTCTCGCATTTGAGCCTACTCCTTTCTCACAAGTATTGAAGTCGTGAAGCAAGAAGATACTCTGTAAACCATTTTTTCTATTTTCGCACTAAAGCCCCTCTCATATGTCTCACACTTAAGCCCTTCATGCATGCCAGTATTGAAGCTATTATCCAAGAAGGCACCTTATGCAAAACCGACTATTCTTGCTCATAGTGAAGGCGCCTCTTGTATAAGCACTTTTTCTTATTGTCTGAACTAACTCTACCATTTTCGTCTAGAACACCCATTTTAGAAAAATCGCAGGTCAAAGATCCTCTCCACCAAAAAAAAAAAAAAAAAAAAAAAAAAAAGATAATTAATGTAGCTATTTTTTTTTTGTAAGAAAAAAAAACAAAGGAAAAATTAATAATAATTTTTTAATTTTCAAAATTAATAGAAAACATTACCTTGCTTAGTATGGAGTTTTTAATAATTAATTTTTAATTTTTAATATATATTTTTTTAGTGAACATTTTTTAATATTATAATTTTTTTTCTTTTTTCTTCTTTTTTTTTACTTTTTAAATCCCTTTAATTTAGATGAGGGCAAATTGTAGCATTTGTCCCGGTACTTTGGTCCTTGTGTCATATAAATGGTATGTGCCATATCTATATCTATATCTATCTATCTATCTATATATAATTATCCCATGCATAACACGGGTGATAGGCTAGTATCTATACTATATATTAAGCAAAAGGGGATTTTTAACCCCCAAGGCCTGTGGGAGTTCTAATATCTCAATCTGAATTTTCTAAATTTTTTATTTAAAAAAAAAACTCAGCATTTATTGATTTAGTCAAAATCTCATGTTCAGCATTTATTACCTTTTTTCAATCCATATGTCTTTCCACACGTCTGCATTTATTGATTTGGTCAAAATCCCCTCATACAAATAATTATAGATACAACTCATGCATAGTTATTGTAGTATCATTTTTAACTTCTCTCGTACACTATGATTAATGATAAAATTGTTAAATTATTTTTATAAAAAATTTTAAAAAACATAATTTATATATTAAAAAAATCTAAAACAAAAATAAATATTTATAATTATCCCGTGCATAGCACGAGTAATAGGCTAGTATATATATATATATATATATATCTATATTAAAGAAAATGAGGTTTCTAACCCCCAAGCCTTGTGGAAGCTCCAATATCCCAATCTAAATTTCCTATTTTTTTGATTTAAAAAAAAAACCTTAACATTTATTAACTTCTCCCAACCCCAAGCTTTACCCTCATAATAACACTTTAATGCATTAAGAACAAGCATAAAAATAAAAATAAAATAAAAAAATCATTGAAAAGTCCAACACATAAATTCATTGAAAAGTCCCAACGCATATGATTATTATCCCTCATAAATAACACTTTAATGCATTAAGAACAAGCATAAAAAAAAATTCCTTGAAAAATCCAACACATATGAGTATTATCAAAATATTAAACTTTAATATATATAAAAAAAGAAGACATTTAATTCCTTGAAAAGTCCAACACATATGATTATTATCAAAATATTAATTCATTCCTTTTCTCTCTCTCTCAAAAAATCGAATAATATTTTTCATGAGAATTATAGATATCTATTTATATTTTATATATTATATTATAACATAACCCAAAAAAAAAAAAAATCAGATATACAAACAGATAAAATTAATAAATATGATTTTTATTTATTCAGTTAAAAAATTTTTTTGCCTCTCAATATCCAATTTTAAAAATCTTTGAAGTCTATCTAAACAAATTTAATGTATCTCACACCATCATACTTTAAATCAATAAAAACTCATATGTCTATCACATATCTAGCTCACATCATAACTTACCTAAATAATAATAATTAAAAACAAATAGAAACCATAGATAAATAAAATTTTTTAAAAAATAGAAATCACAACTCCATCTTAAATAAATTTAAAAAAAAAATAGAAACCACATAAAAATAAAAAATAAAAATAAAAATTTAGATATAGATGTCAAAAGGATATGATAATATATAAATTTGAATTATGATTTAATGATATAATTATCTATTTTTTGATGTATATCTATTAAAATTTTAAATCACTTAATGGGACAAATTAATTAATTTTCAAGTCTTATTTAAACAATAATCTAATTAGTCATCCCAACTCCTAAATTTCTCAGGCACTAGCGGAGGAGTTGATGGATTAGGTGAGACGAGGTCTAAGTTGTTGGAGGTTAATATCCTACCACGCCATAAAAAAATAAAAATAAAAAAATTAATTTTTTTTTCCCTGTGTAATTCTCTTTCTCTGTTGTTGGTTTGGTTTTGGTTTCAGTTTTAGTGAAATTTATGTGTTTGTTTACAGGTTTACATGGTGGATAAGAATTATTGGTGATGATGGTTACAATCAAAGTATCTATGCTCAGTATGTGTCAAGAATTTTGATCGGTTTTTGTTTTTCCAATGACAACCGTAAAATTGAAGTAAAAAAATAGGTATCGAATTTTTTATTTTTTATTGTCATTTTATTTTGTAGAAAATGTGAAAATTTATTGAGAATTCAAGATTGTACTATAATATTATATTTTTGTATAACTAGGTAAATTTAAAACTTTTAAATATTACTGTGTTTTTTATTTTTATCCTCTTTATATCCTATTATACCATTACTACTATTTGTTAGTTTGTTAATCATAATTCCATTAATTAAAAATAAAAGTTTAGTATAACTTTTCATATATATTAAATAACTTTTATAATTTGACAAAAATTTAAGAAGGTAAAGCGTTGGAAATTATTGTTTTTTTCCATTAAAATTGATAAAAAGAAAAAAAAAATGGGATAAGAATGAATTTTTTTAAAAAATTGATAAAAATTTAATGAAAAGGTTAAAGTAATTCATATAAAATCAATTTTTGTATTTAAATTTAAAATCAAATTAGATAAAAAAATTAAATGAAAATGATGAAAGATTAAAAATATTCTAAAACTTTCTTATTATTGAAGACTAGAAATCTGTGTGCGTATATTCATATTGTATTTTTAGTTATGAAATTAAAACCAAAAGAAATGTAACATAGATTATTGGATTAATAACAGAAATATTATATCAATTATTGTTAAATATCACTTCACTTCATATTTAATAATAAATTGTATATTTGTCTTAATTATAACTTTTAAATTGGTATATTTTCATAACAAGAAGAGGTATATCATAACTAATGTAACCTCATTTAATTAGGTTTATTTCTTTTTTTATTACAAATTATCAAAATTGCACTAAATAGATTTATATTTATATATTTTAAATTTTTTTAAACTAATAGTTTAAAAAATTATAAACATAAAAATTAATTTATAAATTTCATGTATATCACAAGATAAAATAGTAAATTAGTTCAATATATTTATAATAATTTTTTTTAAAAAAAAATTATAAAATCTCGTACATAGCACGGGTTACTACTAGTATATATCTATACTATATATTAAGAAAAAGGGGGTTTTTAAACCCCAAGGCCTGTGGGAGCTCTAATATCCAAATATGAATTTTTAAAATTTTTTATTTAAAAAAAAAAAACTCAGTATTTATTGATTTAGTCAAAATCTCCTGATCAGCATTTATTAACTTTTTCAATCCACATGTTTTTCCACATGCCTGCATTTATTGATTTGGTTAAAATTTCCTGATCAGCATTTAAAATCCCCTCATACAAATAATTATAGATACAACTCATGCATAGTTATTGCAGTACTCTTTTTAACTTCTCTCATATACTATGGTTAGTGATAAAATTGTTAAATTATTTTTATAAAAAATCTTTAAAAACATAATTTATATATTAAAAAAATCTAAAACAAAAATAAATATTTATAATTATCCCGTGCATAGCACAGGTAATAGGCTAGTATCTATACTATATATTAAGCAAAATGAGATTTTTAACCCCCAAGGCCCGTGGGAGGTTCAATATCTCAATCTAAATTTTCTAAATTTTTATTTAAAAAAAAAATTCAACATTTATTGATTTGGTCAAAATTCTCTAATCAGCATTTATTAACTTTTTTTCAATCTATATGTCTTTCAACATACCTGTATTTATTGATTTGGTCAAAATTCCCTGATCAGCATTTAAAATTCACTCATACAAATAATTATAGATACAATCTGTGTATAGTTATTGCAGTATCCTTTTTAACTTCTCTTATACACTATGGTTAGTGATAAGATTGTTAAATTATTTTTATAAAAAATCTTAAAAAACATAATTTATATATTAAAAAAAATCTAAAACAAATATAAATATCTATAATTATCTCGTGCATAGCACGGATGATAAGCTAGTATTATATAAGGAAAATGGAGTTTTTAACTTGCAAGTCTTGTGGGAGCTCCAATATCTCAATCTTAATTTTCTAAATTTTTGATTTTTTTTATAAAAAAAACTCAACATTTATTGACTTCTCCCAACCCACTTTTTGACTTCTTCTATATCTACTCCTACACCCTTTTCAACTTCTCCCATACACTATGGTTAGAAATGAGATTGTTAAATAATTTTTTATAAAAAATTCTTTAAAAAAATAATTTGTATATTAAAAAAATATCTAAAACAAACATAAATTCTTATTAAATCTATCTATCTATCTATCTATCTATATCTATATCTATCTATACTATATATTAAGCAAAATGAGGTTTTTAACCCCCAAGGCTTGTGGAAGTTCTAATATCCCAATCTGAATTTTCTAAATTTTTTATTTAAAAAAAAAACTCAGCATTTATTGATTTAATCAAAATCTCATGTTCAGCATTTATTACCTTTTTTCAACCCATATGTCTTTCCACATGCCTGCATTTATTGATTTGGTCAAAATCCCCTCATACAAATAATTATAGATACAACTCATGCATAGTTATTGCAGTATCATTTTTAACTTCTCTCGTACACTATGATTAGTGATAAAATTGTTAAATTATTTTTATAAAAAATTTTAAAAAACATAATTTATATATTAAAAAAATCTAAAACAAAAATAAATATTTATAATTATCCCGTGCATAGCACGGGTAATAGGCTAGTATATATATATCTATATTAAAGAAAAGGAGGTTTCTAAGGAAAAGGGGATTCTAACCCACAAGCTTTGTGGAACCTCCAATATCCCAATCCTAATTTTTTAATTTTTTGATTTAAAAAAAAAAAAAAATAACCTCAGCATTTGTTGACTTCTCTCATAGTTAGTGCAACACCCTTTTCAGAGAAATTTTTTAGTGCAAATAGGGTAAGTGCCATGTGGTACCTTTCTCTTCTCTCATTGGTTGAGATAGCGGATGCTATATTTATGTGTTGGGTGATGGGGAGACAACATGGGATGCCATAGTATTTGTGATTGGTTGAAGGCATCACGTGGCATGCCACATGGTACCCCATTTGTACCCAATAATTTTTTTCCTTTTCAACTTCTCTCATATATTATGGTTAGTGATGGGATTGTTGAATTATTTTTATAAAAAATCTAAAAAAAATAATTTGTATATTAAAAAAATATATAAAACAAATATAAATATCTATATCTATATATTATATAAGAAAATGGGGTTTTTAATCTATTTTTCAATTTATAAAATAGATTAAAAAATACCTATTGGCCGATTTATTTATCTATTTATTTTAGAAATAATATTGGGAAGATAACAAAAATATTTCATAATCTCTCTCACCAATTGTTTTTTTTAAAAAAAAAGAAATTAAAACTTGCATTCCTTTTCACTCATCCAAAAAATCAGATAATATTTTTCCTAAAAGTTGTGAATATCTGTCTATATCTTATATATTATATTATAACATAACAAATAAAATTAATAAATTAAATTTTTATGTATTCAATTAAAATATTTGTTTTGCCTATCTTGATATCAATTTTAAAATTTAAAATCTATAAAGTCTATCTAAACAAATTTGATTTGAAAATATCTCCCACTATCATACTTTAAATCAATAAAACTCACATATCTATTACATATTTAACTCACATCATAACTAACCTAAATAATAATAATTAAAAACAAATAGAAACCATAGATAAATTAAATTTTAAAAAATTTAAAAACCCACAACTCTATCCAAAATAAATTGAAAAAATAAAAATAAAAACCACACAAAAATAAAGAAAATAAGAATTTAGATATAGATCTCAAAAAGATATAATAATATATAAATTTGAATTTTTATTTAATAATATAATTATCTATTTTTTTGATGTATATCTATCAAAATTTTAAATCACTTAATAGGACAAATTAATCAATTTTCTAAAATTTTTGATTTTTAAATTTATAGAATAGATTTTGAAAAAAAAACTATTGACTGATTTATTTATTTAATTATTTTAGAAATAATAATTATTCTTTAATTTATGAATTTCAAATGGAAAGAGAACAAAAATATTTCATAATCTCTCCATTTTAATCTCTCTCACCGATTTCTAAAAAAAAATATTAAAACTTGTCTGTCTTCTCTCTTCCCCAAAAAATCATATAATATTTTTTTATGAAAGTTGTGAATATCTAACTATATCTTATATATTATATTATAACATAACAAAAAAAACTAAAAATTAAATATACAAACAGATAAATTAATAAATTTTATTTTTATTTATTCAGTTAAAATATTTATTTTGCATCTCAATATTCACATATGTCATAATAATGTGTCATAATATTATTGGTCTAAATATATTATTTTTTTTTTAAATACACGTGTTCAAATTATTAATCGCTATTAATTTTTTTTCTTTTTTTGTTTTAAATTTTATAAAAAAATTATATCCTTCTAAACTATAAGGACTTGAACAATAATATTTTTTTAATATATATGTATATATATATATATTAAGAAAAGAACAAAACATTACTTTTTAGTACTTACCAAACATGGTGGATTTTGTTAATTTTTCTTTTAATTTCAATTGTCAATTAAAGAAATTAAAATAAAGAATAAGAATATCTTTGGCTCAAATTATTAAAAGTTAGTTTTGCTAAAATAAATTAGAAAGAAAGCGTTAATTTTTTAGTTTGCTAAACTTTTTTGTTTTTTTAAAAAAAAAGGGTTATAGGTGATCATTTATTGTTCATCTAGAATTATTTTCAGATTAAATGAAAATACCATATTTAAATTTTAAATTTCTTACCTTTTTTTATTCAAATACTTTTATTTTGTAAGAAATTTGTTTTTATTCGATTTAATATTTTATTAAATAAAAAATAATTTCAAAAAAATCAGATATATTTTATTTTTTACTTTTTAGATGTACAACTAAAAAAAAAAATCACTAAGGCTTGCAATTAATTTAAAAATCGTTTTCAAAAAATGAAACCAAATAAAATTGAAAGGCTAAGAACTTGACAGGCTGAGAAGTTCGGCCCATTATAGACTAAAAAAAATTCCTCACAATCAATACATATCTAAAGGCTGAGAAGTTGAAAGGCTGTGATCTTCAAGACCATCAAACTTCCTCTGCTCTTTCTCTGGTGTGCTTACTATTGCAACCCACGGCTGAAGGATCGGCTCTTTGCTGAAACATTCTTCCACAATCTGACTGGAATGGACTCTCACAATACACATGTTATTTGCTTTACTAAGTTTGCCCATCTCAATTATTGGCAATAATACATTATTTGAAGTGTTGTTGATGGAGAATAAGGATGAAATTAGAACTTTTAGATGGGCACCCAAGTATACATATCTCATAGTTTAGGAAGTTACACATGCAATGAAGCAGTGGTTAATCTGGCAAACTAAAGTTTGAGATATGCAATCTTGGGTGCTAAACTTGGGTGCTAAACTTTTAGTTACACATGCAAGAATATGTATACTTGGGTGCTAAACTTTGAGATACGTATACTTGGGTGCTTTACTAAGTTCACCATTGTAGAGTTTGTAGGTTGTTGGTCTATCAACATGTACAATGAATATGGAATCTTCTTTTTCATTAGCTTGATATCTATTTCAACTTCACAATTTGTCTCTCTGTTTGCTGTAGAAGCCACAATGTTGCATTTCTGATGTATTTTGAGGCAAACTAAAGTGTAGGGTTATTATAATATAATTGATCAAAATAAAATTATAGAAACTTAAAAGGTGAAATTTCATGGAAACAATAATATCATTTCATGACTGATAAAATGGGGCTTGAACCAAAGAATTTTTTCCTGTCAAACTTCAATTTTCAAGTCATCAACGTACAGGAAAACCATGAATAAACACCAAAAAATATATATATTTGCGAATTTTATAAAATTATTTTCATCCCCAAATATATATATATATATATATAATGAGTTTTAATCTTTTTTTTACCAAACTAATTTTTGAATTTTTTTTACAAACATGTTATGAAAACTTAACCAACTATTAGGCTGACATACTGAATCACACTTTGCCATATGGTGTCTTCAGAGAGCAAATGCCACAAGGTTTGGTGAGAAACCAAACCCAGCTAGAATACCCCCCAATGAATCAAACCCCATCTACCATCCTATGGGATCAACCAATGACAACATATCCTTGTCAACTATGTACTCCACCCAGCAACCACAACAGAAGACCCAAGACAGAGCAAACAATTCAACAACAGCAACAGCAACTCAAAGCCTAATCAACCACCAACCACCACACCAGCCGTAGCACAATCAACAGAATAGAGCAAAAAAAAACCCCAAAAAACAAAAGACTGAAGAAAACAGAATACCCAAGACCCAGCAACCACAGCAGTAAACAATTCAACAAGCATAATCAAACAGAACAGAGCAAAAAAACCCTAAAAACCAGAGCAAAACCCAAACAAAACAGCACACAACATCAGCAAAAATTAGCAGAAAAATAACAGCATCTCCACCAAACCACATTCAACTCAAGATGACCCAAGACAACTCCTGAGTTATTAAAAATTGAAAACAACACCATTAACTAAGAATGAGACTCCACTGATATGAAGATTTCAGCCAAATTGCCACTCACACCTTAAAACACAACACAAATCAGTAGAAAACACCAACACCTAGAAACAGCCAACACCAGCAAACACAGTAGAAAGACCAGCACACATCAACAGCAAAAATCATAAAAAAAAACCAACAGCACCTCCACCATACCATATCAACTCAACAATACCCAAGACAACTCTTGACTTGTTGAAAGTTGAAAACAATATCATTAACTAAGAATAAGGCACCACTGACATGAGATCTCAGCCAAATTGCCATTCTCACCTTGATACACTCACACAAATCAAAAAGATTGGGCTAAACAACCCGAAAAACACACTCATTCCTATACTTCCACACATACCATAATATTGTTGCAGGTAAAGCCCTCCAAACCTGATTAACTTTCTTCTTAAACTTCCAGCCCATCCACCAAAGTAACAGACCTTCAATGGAGCTGGGCATAGCCTTTGAAATCCCCATCATAAAAGCAATAACAGACTATACTTGCCAAACAAAAGGACAATGAAGCAAAATATGGTCAAGCTGATTGATTGCCTCATAACAAAAATGCAATTCAAAACATTGGCGCCCTCAAAAATTCCAAACTGTCTAGCAACTCCTTTGTTTTCATTCTACCTCTCCAAGCTAACCAAGAGAAGAATTTGGCTTCGGTGAAGAGAAATTATTCAGATTAGTTCGGCCCAGCGTGAGTGGGGCCATCGGACACCAAACTCCAAGCATAAACACAATGGACCTTAAAGACACACGATTGAGTAGGCTTCCAACCCAAACAATCAAGCTGAGTCACTCGTAAGCAGGTCCGGCCCCAAGCGATGGTTAATCTGGCCAACTCAACTTCTTTCCAAGCAGAAGTGCTCTTACGAAATTAAATGCCCACCGAATGATTGGATCTTCTAGCTATTTGCTAACTCAAAAAGCGCTCTTTTCTTCAACCAAGCTGGAATAGTCTTGAAATTGGCTTAAAGAGTTGTTGAACCCAACCACGGATCTCTCCAAAAACTAATTCTATCTCCATTACTTATTAGAATTTCCACATTATCCTGCAAAAATGAAAAATTCTACCATTCCTTTGAGCCACTAATAAGATGTCGACCAAATCTTAGATGTAGAACCATTAGCCTCTATGCTGGGAACCACCTTCTCCCTAAAGAACCATATTTCTCACAAATAACACCTTCCTGAGCATCATCCTCTGGCCATACCTCCACCACCATTTCAAGAGCAAACTATCATTGGCTACCTGTATACGTCCCCGAATGTCCCGGGAGAAATCCCGTTTTGTTTATTTAGGCTTACTACAGTTCGGACTCAAATGTCACGGTTCTGCATCTAATCTCGCAATGTGCAATGCGAGGCAGATAAATCACCAAAGAGTCCAAATCCAACCGTCGTTTTGAAAATTGATTTTTAAGAAAGAAGTGTCAAACATGAATTTGCTTTGCGGAATCTGAGTCGCCACCTAAATATTTTATTTTGGGGAAAATTTAGGAAACCACGACTCGTTGCCTAAGGCCACGTGTCCGTCATCACTAAAGTTGCCTCGGCTCGGGAACTTAGATGCGATTGGGGAAGGTCGACTATGAGCACCCTTCGCCCGATCAAAGATCAGCCACTACTAAACATGATATCGAGTTTTTGAAAACACATGCGTTCTTATTCCCGTTAATTAGCTAGAATTTACTATGTGATGCGCACAACACACAAGTATAGACTAGATCACCTAATTTGGAACAAAGCATTGCATATTCGTTTGTTTGGAAGGCGGTTTGAAGTTTGCTACTCGCAAGTAGGCTAAATCACGGATTTCAATGAATTATCCCAATTCAAGCAACCCAACCTTCACCCACAGGCATTCAGGCAGTTATATCACATAAGCAATTGGCCTCATGGCAAGCATGCTGTCATGTTAACACTTACACACATGCAAGATGCTAAAGCATAAATACTCACAGTGTACTCCAAGCCAAAACAAGAAACTAGTTAGAAATCATGCATGATCCTAGTTCATGTTAAGATGGCTAATGCAACACATGCAAAATGCAACTAGAATAGGCTCGGCTAATCTAAGAATGGCATGTGAAATGCGACAATTCGAGAGACGTATCCAAGTTGGAATTGAAATACTATGCAGTTTGTATGATGTGCTAAGCATGGTGCGTGCAATACGAATGAATGTATGCAAACATGTGTAGACACTCCATTTTTTACTGTCCTCAAGACTTGGACGTCATCGTTTGAACACTCGATAATTATCCATGTTCGTGTTCGTCTTGAGCTCTCGGAGGTTTCGGTCGCGCGCCTTGCCTCAAGACCTCTCGACTTGTTTGCTTTGTGCTTGGTTATGCACCAAACACTTGTGTTTTTGCTTCTGAGGGCAGGGAATGGCTTGTTGGCCATCTCCACACATCACCGACCATGGCTTGAGGCCACCGGCCCCTTTTTTTTGCCATCGGCCAAGAGTTTTGGCCGGTCAGCACTATGTTTGGTCGATCGGCCCCCTTTTGTTGGTCAATTGACCATTTATGCTGGTCGACCCCTTTCCATCTGCTTTTGGCAGATATTTTATGCCAGTATAATGGTGGCATCCTATACACCCCCTCCATGCAGCGTGTATGGAGGGATTTGCTCTTGTTTAGCTTCTCTTAGAAGCTTTGCAATTTGGAGTTCTATAAAGAGGAGCTTCTCCTCCTCCTCAAGGGTGACAGTGCAAATTAGGGTTAGAAAGTTGTATCTCTCTATCTCTATATCTTCCTCTCTTTTACACTTTTGTGTGTGTTTTGTGACTTAAAGTGAGTTTTTGCCTTACTTTTGCACTAGCACACCTAGCATTACACCATCCTTGGGTTGTTGAGGCCTTAGAAGGTTGTTGTTAGGGTTCTTGGTGGTTTTGACTAAAGAAAGGTCTTGGAGCCTTGTTCTTGAAGGTGGTCTACAAGGGTGAGCATCCTTACTTTATATTCCGCTTTCTTGCTTAGACTTTTAGCCATTCTTTCTTATTGATTTAAGCTTCAACTATAACTGATAAAAGTTCTAATTTAGAGTGCTTTAGAACTTTGTTTAAGGTTGCATTGAGGTTTGGGGTAGTTTCCCTCCTCGAAGGCCATGTTAGGCCTTATTTTAGGCCATACCTTTTGGCCATTGTTCTTAGCTTTTCATGACCTCTCTACCACTGAAATCCAGAGGATTTCTAGTGGTGGAGAGGTGATTTTGAGTCCTAAATAGGAGAGGTATGCCCTCTCCTTGTTATCTTTGATGCTTGCACAAATGGCTTGTGTTGTAGCTTGTATGCCTAGCTTGCTTTAGCTTCATTCTAGTAGGTATTAGGCTTTGTTTTCCATGTTATACCTCTGTTTCAAGTTGGTTTAGACATGCCATGTATGCTTTATACACTTGTCTTGTAATCCCATGTTTTAGCCTTAA
Source organism: Camellia lanceoleosa (assembly GCA_025200525.1). Lineage (NCBI taxonomy): Eukaryota > Viridiplantae > Streptophyta > Magnoliopsida > Ericales > Theaceae > Camellia > Camellia lanceoleosa. Next base: position 137,692,863 of record CM045761.1, on the reverse strand, counting down.
CATGCATCATGTTGTAACATGTGTTTTTAGCATGATTTTGGCTCAAATCCTTGGAGCTTTTAGGCTGGTTGTAGCATGCTTAAGCTCTATTTTTAATTGTTTTGGTCATGCTTGCATTGTTTTGTATAGCCACCATGCAATCCTAGCTTGTATGCTTTAAGTGTTCAAGTTGCTAGCATGCTCTATTTGAATCATTTCAGTGGTTTGGCATCACTTCTAATGTCATTTCAGTCCATATGGTATGCTTGTATGCTTGCATTACTCTATTTGACAATTATCTTATTTGTGAATATGTTACTTTGTCTTACAATAAGATGTTACTCCAACAATATTATTCAAGAAAGAAAAAAATACATATTCTACTTTATCCTTACTCAATTATATATTTTCTTATTAGGAGGTTTATCCCCAAAAAATTTAGATTCTTATTTTCACTAAATAAGGGTTCAATAAAGGAGTTTTGACCTAATTTCCCTATTATATACTTGATTACGCTCTGAGACCTCGAATGAGATCTGCGTGAATAGCTAGCTCGAGCCCCAAAAGCGATGTCGTTTTGGGGCAAAATCAAAAAAAGGCGGGTGGTATCGATCCTTTCAATCCATTCAAGAACACAGAGAGAGAGAACCATCAAGAATTGCAAGTTACGCCATGAATTGAATCAAAGTTCAAAATCTGAAATTAAAAATAAAATAAAATCAAGATAAATCAAATTAGCAAATTAGCAAATCAAAGAGAGAGAGATAGAATTTTTCCTCTGAGCAAACTAGCGAGACAAATCAATGTGGGTAAGGTTCAAATGCTAGTGTTTTGGCAAAAACCAGTTAGATTTGCTTGAGAAAGAGGGGAGTTGAAGAATTGGAAGGAGGTGAGGGAGGTGAGAGAAGATAGGCGGTGATGGAGAGAGAAAGGTCAGCGGAGCGGTTGGGAGTTGGAGGGAAGGAAGAGTTTGGCGGTGTGCATAAGCGATGGCGCTGTGAATGGAGGGTAGTTGAGAGCGAGGGGCGGTGGAGGTGGAGATGTTGAGGATTGGAGGGCTATGAGTTGTTTTGGGTCAAGGGTTGAGGAGGATGAGGGATGGAGGGTGGGGATGGAGATGAGGAGGGATTGGGTTGGGGAGATGGTGGTGGTGGTGGTGTTGGGAGGAGAAAGAGAGGAGGCGGGAGAGAAGATAAAGAAGAGGAGAGAAAGAGAGTAGGGGGTCATGGTGTCATTGGTGAGCTAGAGAGAGAGAGGGATGAGAGTAGAGACAAAGTAACATATTTCTTGAATAATATTGTTGGAGTAACTCCTTTAATGCTTTAAAGAGTTAGTGTTGTATGCCTCATGGATGTGTCATTGTATGCCAACATGCTTGGGTATTTGGGATGACATCTAAATGGGTTTTGGGCTCATTTTAGCATGTCATATCTCTGATTTTAGTTGCTTAATTTATGCCATGCTTGGTTATATTAGGTGTAGTATAATGCCTTTTCTATAGCCTTATATGCCTCATGATTTTGCCTCTTTGATTTAGCTTGTTTTGGCTTTGATCATTGCATGTTTTAGGCTTACTTTTCCATGCTTTGGGACTGTTTTGGGTCATATGTGCCATATGCCCTTTGTTTTACATGGTTTTGGTTCAAGTCCTTTGCCTAGTTTTAAGCCTCAAGCCTTAATCATGCATGCTTGACTTGTTTGTGTGATTTGGTATCACTCCTAGCATCATTTTAGAGCATGTAATGTTGTCACATTTACATACTTTTCATTCCTTTTAAGTGTGCTTAAAAGTCCCCCTTTTGTGCTTAAGTGATTAGGCCTTCCCATGTGCACGTTTGTATGTGTTTTTGCCCTCATTTCCATAACACTTTGGCCACTGATTTTGGCATGCTTGAGAGCCACCCATGTTAGTGTAAGTCCATCTCACCATGTTGTTGCATGCTTGTTTCATTTTGCATGTTGTTGCATGCTATACATGTCCACATGTCTGGGTTGTATGCCTATTGCATATTGCATGTTATCATGCTCATCTTGCATTAGATTTGTTGCACACTTGAGTTATTTGCATGCTTGCTTGCCTACCTAGGTTGCATTGCATTGTGTGTGCATCTCTTGCCTCTTGATCAATCATGATAGAGGTTGGGGCCCTTCGTGTTTTGTGCATTTCATTCCATATTGAGTTGCACACTTGGCTTCTTTGGCCATCATGCATTAAAATCGTGATTGATGATCGAGGGTTGAGAACCACTCTCCTTTGAGTCTCAAACATGAAAAGGAGGGTGGTAGTGCATACATTGCTTTGAAAATGCATTGCCATGCTCTGTCTGTCCTCTGCTTGATAAAGCGAGTTTCTTGGGAATAGATGGTCGATCGACCATCTTTATTGTCGATCGGCTATGCATTGTTGGCGAGAGCCTCACATAGTCGATGACCAATTTCCCATGGCGGTGGCCTTGCCTTTTGGCGATGACCTTCCACGATGCTTTCGGAAGGTGGTTGAAACATTTTGGAGACTTGTGCGGTTTTGAAGTCTTGAGCGGTGTAAGCAGGCTGACATAGTATGGCGATAGATTTACGGCGAAACCGAACATGCATGCATTCATCCCTGTTCTCGAGGCCTATTTACTGTTTTCTTAGCTTAATTAATTCATTTAATTAGTTAAGTGTTGTGTAATAATTAATTAGCTTATTAGTTAGGTAATTTGTATTATTCTTTCAGTCCCTCTGAGCGAGGGCAAAGTGTGTAATAAGCGTACGTGTGTGTGATGCATGTCTTCCAAACCCCACGTCTTTCTCCCTTTTATTTAACCGCTTACAATGGTTAGTTTTAAGGCCGCAGTTCAATTAGCATACTTATGATAGCATGTTTGCACACATTCATTCGTATTGCATGCACTGGGCTCGGCGCATCATGCTAACTGCATTGTATTTCAATTCCAATTTGAATACATGTATCAAGTTGCATTTCACATGACATCTTAGAATAGCCAAGCCTATTTCTAGTTGCATTTTGCATGTGTTGCATTAGCCATTTTAACATGAACTAGAATCATGCATATGATTGCTAACTAGTTTCTTATTTTGGCATGGAGTACACTGTGAGTGTTTTATGCTTTAGCATCTTGCATGTATGCGAGTGTTAACATGACAACATGCTTGCCATGAGGCTAATTGCTTATGTGATATAACTGCCTGAATGCCTATGGGTAAAGGTTTGATTGTTTGAATTGGGATAATTCATTGAAATCCATGTTTTTTTTTAGCCTACTTGAGAGTAGCAAACCTCAAACCATTTTCCAAACAAACGAATATACGATACTTTGTTCCAAGTTAGGCGATCTAGTCTATACTTGTTTTGCTGTATGCATCACATAGCAATTCTAGCTTTTTTCAAAAAAACAAGATATCATGTTTAATAGTGGCCGATCTTTGGATCGGGCGAGCGGGGGTGCTCATAGATGACCTTCCCCAATAGTACCCAACTTCTCGAGCCGAGGCAACTTTGATGATGACGGACATGTGGCCTTAGGCACGAGTCAGGGTTTCCTAAATTCACCCAAAATAAAATATTTAGGTGGCGACTCTGTATGTGGCAAAGCATTCCATGTTTGGCACTTCTTTCTTAAAAATCAATTTTTCAAAACGATTTTCCGGATTTGAACTCTTTGGTGATTTATCGATCTTGCATTGCACTTTGTAAGATTAGATTCAGAACCATGACAATGAGTCCGAACTGTAGTGAGCCCCAATGAACAAAACGGGATTCCCTCCTGGAACGTTCGGGGACGTCCACAACATGCTAACATAAGTATGCTAATTGAAACATGATCTAAAACTAACCATTGAAAGCAGGTAAGTAAAAGGGAGAAAGACGTAGGGTTGGAAGACATTCACACACACACACGCACACTTATTACAAATTCGCCCTCTCAACAGAGGGTCCGAATGAATAATACAAATTGACTAATTAACTAACTAATTAATTATTAATTATTACACAACACTTAACTAATTAGACAAATTAATTAAGCTACTAAAGCAGTAAAGAGGCCTCGGGAAGAGGGACAAATGCATGCATGCTCGGCTCCGCTCGGAAATCTATCACCATGCTCATGCTGCCTCTGTTTACACTGCTCTGCACCTCTGAAAACTTCACAAGTCTTAAGGGTACTTCTGAATCACGCCCTAAGCACTGTGGGATGTCACCACCAAAATCTGAGGAACAAGCCATGTGGAAATGGTCATCGACCATGAATGAACTATCGGCCAATAATGCATAGCCAGACCTGAAGATGGCCGAGCCATCTCTTCTGAGAATCTTGTTTTCTACCTGTGAGGACAGATAGAGCATGGCAATGCATTTTCAAAGCAATGTGTGCACAACCACCCTTCCTATCATGTCATGAACTCAAGGGAGTGTAGCCCTCGACCCTCAGGCCACCAATCATGCATCTCGATGCATAATGGCCAAAGGGGCCAAGTGTGCAACTTCAATATTAAATGAAATGCATATAAACACATAAGGGGCCCCAAGCCTCTATCATGATTAATCAAGAGGCAAGGGATGCATGCTCGATGTTATGCAACCTAAACATGCAAGCAAACCAATACAACATGAACATGTGAACAAACATGCAAACATGTAAACATGTAACAACATATCAAACATATGGCAAAATGCAAGCTAACAAGGATGCAAAATGCAACTTAAACATGCAATAACAAGCAATGAGCCGAGTATGCCACAACACACAAGGAGAGCATGTAACAACATGCAAAGGATGGACTTACACCAAGATGGACAGCTCTTTAATAGGTCCAAAACAGTGGCCAAAATGGACTAAGATGATGTCTTGAAGTGCGCACAAATGAAGCTCATGCAATGGCTCATAAATGGGGCATACAAGCATAACTCTCAAATGCACTTAAAGAGTGATAAACATGAGAAGATGGCGAATGATTAAGCTCTGAAATATTATACACAATGATACTAAAACATGAAAACACCTCAATATAAGCATGCAATAGGCTTCAAAACTCAAAGTTAGGCATGGCTATTACACTACAAGCATATATGGCAAGCATCATTCGACCATGGGACCTCAAAACAGAGCTAAGACAGCCCAAATCATGAATAAAATTAGTTTAGAACATGGCCAAAATATGCTAGAATCAAGGGCCAAGACAACATGCAATGTAAGCTAGTGAGCATGGTTTACACTATAAGTATGTGAAGCATTCAAGAGGCCACTAAACCAACAAAAGAAAGAGGTATGACATGCCAAATAATGCCCAAAAACCCACTGAAAAGTGATCAACACTTGCAAGAATGACATGCTTCTTTGATAAACTATGAATAGGATTATTCTACACATGCAAGAGGCACACCCAAGATGACAAAACCAACTCTGGAAAGAGCCTAAGAAGGCCCTAAAAGTCACCAAAAAGGGCTTGAAACAAGGCTTGGAGGTGTGAAAATATGGGCTCCTTTGATAGGCCAAATATGCAAACAAACAAGGCCAAAGAGGTCACCCCTCTCTGATTTTAACCCTCAAAACTCCTAAAACCACTACTGAAAATCCACTAGATTTCAGTGGTAGATCGGCCAAGCAAAGACTCTCTGGAATGCCTTAAGGCATGGCACAAAACAAGGCCGAAACAAGCATGCAAGAGGGTAGACGACCCCCAACACCAAAATGATCTTAAACAAATATGAAAAACACTTAAATATGAAGCTTTTTTCAGTTTACAACAAAGCTCAAATATGTATACAAATAAGGCTAAGAGAAGGATCAAGATAATGCTTAAAAGAGGGGAAATGAGTTACCCTTGTAGCTCAACAAAGACAGCAGCTTCTTGGACCAAAAACCAACCCTTTGAGACCTCTCAAGACCCTCCAAGAACCTTAGAACAATGGTGGAGGTGTGTGCTTAAGAGTTGTGGTGCAAAGGGGTCAAGAACCAACATTTTCTAAGCCTAAATATAGAGATATAAAGAGAGATACAACCCTTGTGCCTTAGACAATTTTTTTCAACCTCTCTAAAGGAGAGGGAGGGCCTCTCTTATAGAGAAACAAGAGGGTTCAAACTTCTTGGAGAAGCTAGGGCAAAGGTTCAAGCTTCTTGGAGAAGCTAGAGCAAAGGTTCAAAAGGTTCAAGCTTCCTCAAGAAGCTAAAACAAGGGTTCAAAAGGTCCAAGCTTCCTCAAGAAGCTAAAATAAGGATTCAAAAGGTTCAAGCTTCCTCAAGAAGCTAAAACAATGGTTCAAAAGGTTCAAGCTTCCTCAGGAAGCTAAAACAAGGGTGCGAATCCTCCATATACGTGTATGGAGGGCAGAGTCTGTGCTTACCAGTTGGCACAGCTGGCATGCTTAATGCCTAAAAAAAGGCAAAGAAAAGGTCTCGGCCAGAAAAAGTGACCGATCAACCAAAAAAAAATGGCCGACCGACTAAGAACATTGCCGACCGGCCAACACTTTTGGCCGGTAGCAATAAAACAGGGCCGGTGGCAACATGCCAAGGCCGGTGGGGTGTGGGGGTGGCCAACAAGCCATTTCCTACCCTCAGAGGCAAAAACCTAAGTGCTTGGTCCACAACCAAACAAACTAAGTCGAGAGGTCTTGAGGCAAAGGCGGCACCCGAAATCTCGAGAACTCAAGAGGAACATGAACATGGATAATCATCAGTGTTCAAACAATGGCGTCAAGTCTTGAGGGCGGTCAAAAATGGGATGTCTCTGATTGCCCACTTTGTGAGAACTTCGAAAGTCATAACAATGGCGAGTGAATGTCAAAGCCTAGAAAACGATCCATTTTGACAAGGAAGACTTAGACAAAGCATACCGATTAGCAAGATATGTGCGGAGGTAGGGGCAAGATGCAAGAACAATGCACAAAGCGAGCATAACTTATGATCATGCAAAGAAAGGCATGTGAAGCATAACATGCAGCAGTTTTAAGCAAGCCAAAATCAAAAGCGCATTACAATGTAGAAAGGATGTAAGAGAATTATGTAATCCTCGCTACGTTTGACGCGGAGAATACAATACTACCCGGTCCTTCTAGTCGCGCCAGCCTCAAATGAACCGTACATACAATATCATGCCTGCAAAAGAAAGAAACTTACCAGATACAACATTGTTACCAATATGCATAGCAATGCAAGTGAAAAGTGTGTAATGGCGCAAGTCGAGGATACATGACAATGCAACCTAAGTGTGACGCTTATAACAATGCGAAGGGATGCATAACAACGTAGATAAAGTGTGCATGACAATGCAGGTGGGAGGGGAGAAAGATAGGGACATATCCCAGTGTTTCGAGAAAAAGGAGAAACATAGGGACATATCCCAATGTTTCGGAAAAGAGGAGAAACATAGGGACATATCGGTGTTTTAGAATGGCTCAAGCATTGGGCGTATTCGGATGCTCTTAGCAAAAGGAGAAACATAGAGGCGTATCTGGTGTTTGAAAAGAATGAAAACATAGGGGCGTATCACGGTGTTTCAAAAGGAGAAACATAGGGCGTATCACGGTGTTTGAATGGCTCAACATTGGAGCGTATTCTAGATGCTCTTAGCAAAGGAGAAACATAGGGGCGTATCTCGATGTTTGAAAAAAGGAAAACATAAGGGCGTATCCGGTGTTTGAAAAGAAGGAGAAACATAGAGGCGTATTAGGTGTTTGAATGGCTCAAGCATTAGAGCGTATTCAAGCGCTTTTAGCGAAAAGGAGAAACATAGGGCGTATCCGGTGTTTGAAAAGAATGAAAACATAGGGGCGTATCCGGTGTTTGAATAGCTCAAGCATTGGGCGTATTCGGATGCTCTTAGCAAAAGGAGAAACATAGGGGCGCATCCGGTGTTTGAAAAGAATGAAAACAAAGGCACGTATCACGTGTTTGAAATGGCTCAAGCATTGGAACGTATTCCAAATGCTCTTAACCGAAAAGGAAGAAACATAGGGACGTGTCCCGGTGTTTTAGAAAGAAGGAGAAACATAGGGACGTATCCCGGTGTTTCAGAAAAGGAGAGTGCAAAACAATGCAAGTGGAAAGTGCGTGACAACGCAAGTGTGGAGGTGTGCACAACAATGCAGGTATAGTGCATAACAGCGCAAGATAGAAAAGGTGAATAACAATGCAAGTGAAAAGGTGCATAACAATGCAGCTGGAACATGCATAACAATGTAGCTGGAACGTGCATAACAATGCAGGTGGAGTATGCATAATAATGCAACTGAAAGGGTACATAGCAATGCAGGCAGAGTGTGCATAACAATGCAAAGAGAACGGTGCATAACAATGCATTTTCAATGCAACATCAACAGCATGTTTGAAGTAAGTTACTGAATAAGGAAATACACGCCTTAACGAGACCAATTCAAATGCAACCTCCAATTTACCTCTCGGAGGACTTGGCAACACGCTCAGCTCAAAAGGGAATACCCTGTTCATATTGGCGAGAGGTAACATCTGCATGTGAAACCCTCGAGTCTTTGCTTGAGCGCCATTCTAACGAAACAAGCTTACACTTGGGGTTGAGATACACTCATACTCGAGAAAGCTTGAGGCTTGAGAAGGTGCACTGGAATGCGATCTCGGAATTTCTTTGAGTTAAAACACACTAAGATGCTCCACATTTTCCCTCTTTTCTTTTGCTTTGTAGTCTAGAACCCACATAGCCGAGATAGGTCATTGTCTTACTATTTTCACGAGGACTGGGTTGAACCATAGTTTTATGAAAGAGCAATTACATTTTGCACAAATGTAGAGAATGACCTGACACTCACGAGCACAAAACGATTTGTTTTTTGAAATTGATAAATGAATTCTTAACCGGGTATTAAGCCTACAACTGACCACAGTCAAAATGACTCAACAAAAGAAAACAAAGGTAAAATACCTACACACATCTATTGACACTCGAAACGGCTCAAAACACGAATTGAGAGAAACAAAAACACACACACAACACTAAAATATGTAGCACCAGTGGGAGACCTCTCAGATCATGAGGAGCCAGTTTCTCCGGGTATTGTTTCCCACCCTTTCTCATTTGTGATTCTCACATCACTCTGGCACTCAATCTCTATTTTTCTGAAAAAGCCTTTTTTCACTTTTTCTCTCATCGCATATATCTCTATTCTTCAATCTCTCATTTTCATTCCTCCCTTAGGTGGTTGATGGATGAGCGAGAGATTCTTGGGCTCATGCTCCTAGTATTATACTAGATTCTCTTTCTTACGCTCTAGCAGTGAACTTTCTCACAATGGGGTTGTGCTACAACTAGGTGTGTAGCAAATCTGCAGCTGACATCGGTTAACGATGCTCTGCTAGGGAGTTTGGACGTGATCAGATCTGTCCTGATGAGGGAGTGGAATATCCTGTTCCATTTGAGTTAGTGCTCCGCACTTGGCTTGATACCTCGCTGTTTGGAGGATAAGAGAGCTTTCGGCCCTTTGCTGTTACCTTCAGTGGTGCCCTTTTCTGGCAAGTAGAATGCCCTTTAAAGCAAGTATGTTGGCGATGGGGAAAAGACAAAACACGACTCAATTGTGCCCCTAGTTCATCATTTTGACCATTTTTTGTTTTTATACCTAAAACAATTTTAACAAAATGAGAGATAGATAAACACGCTTGTCCGATTTTCTGATTTGAAATTATGCAAGTCAGGTTATGAGCATTGAAAATTTTCCTTTTTTGGGTCTAAGAAATGGTCCAGTTTTAGAAAAATGGAATAATTTTCGAGAGAATTAGTCAACCTCAATAAAAATTCTCAAAACTGTTTTTACAAATGGCCATTGCTCAACGAGCGCAGAATTTACTCTTGAGATGCACAACCTCGGATCAAAACAATGGAAAATTGCTCCTTATGCGAGCGACCTTTGCATGGCAACTAAAAGTTGCCCCTAGTCTGAATAGCACCTCGGCCTTTGCTGACAATGGAAAGTTGCCTTATGCGAATGCGCCCGACTTAGCAACCAGTCCTCACAGTGACAATTACAACCAAATTCTCGGATATAGAGAAGACAAAGACTAGAACCATCACATGGACACAGTCGAATTTGAAGCGTTTTACGGCTGGACTTCAGAATGAAGTTGCCTACGTATCCCAAAGATAGGAATCAAGCCTGACGTAGTTCCGGGGTTAAGGTACACTCGTGTATTAACCCTCACCTTTTATGCTCTAACTTTTGCCAAGGCCACCTTTCTAGGTTTTCAACCTTGCGAGCTATGTTTTTCTTTTCTTTTCATTTCTTTTCATCTTTTTCTTTTCTTTTTTTTTCATCTTTCATTCATTTTTTTTTCTTCAATTTTCTTCTTTTTCTTTCTTTGCATTTTTCTTTTTTTTTTTTTTTGTTCTTTTTGTTCTTTTTCTTGCTCTAACTTTTGCCTGGGTCGCCTTTCTGGGTTTTCGGCCCAGCGAGCCTCTCAAGGGTAAAAGTTTAGCTTTGTCCATGTTGAATGGTTTGAGATCTCGGAGCCATCTGAATCCAAGAGAATGGCTAGCTGTTATTTGATGATGTAGAAGTCCACCCAATGGAGGGTGAATTTGCCCCTAGTGTTATGGATAGGAACTTGGTTGTCCTTCAGCAATACTTTCTTCTTTCCTCCCTTCTAGAATTTGGCATTCTTGCTAGTCTTCCTGGTTTGCGAAAAGACTCATCTTTGACTCTTCAAGTCGTCGACATTTTTGCCCCTAGTTCAAGGGCTATTTTGATCTAACCCTTAAGCTTCCTTTGATCACCTCGATATTCTTGCCCCTAGTTCATGGGTTTATACGATCGACCACACGGGCCTTACATTGTGGTTGACCGTTGAATATTCTGAATTAAGGTTCAAGGTTTGAAAGTAAGGGGGTTGAGTCTCATGGCTGAGAGCGATCCTAAGTTGCACAATCTTATGTGTGATTCCACACAGGTCTTCGTAGGGCCGCGCAAAACATTTTTTGAAATCTTTTAAGAAGCGACTATTAAGCTTCTTTGAAGGCGATGTAGAACCAATCTAGATCAAGCCAGGATCCTTCTTAGTACTCACACTAACAAGCATGATCTCATTCATTAAGGGCTTAGCGTGCCTTTCTTTCTCTCAGTTGATCAAATTTTCACAAATCCCGATGAATTCTTTCCTCTTCGTTTTTCATCACAATGTTCAAAGGGTTTTGAAAAACTTAGGTCAATGCAATGATTTCAAGACACAGAAGAGTAGGTGAAAAGCACTACCGTTTCACTCAAATCTTCTGGCACAACTGATTCAAGGTAGAAACAAACACAGAAGCATGAAAACCACTTCTTTGTTTCATTGATCTTACGGTGTATGGCTCCATGGCAGCAGACTCAAAAGAGTGTAAAGACAAACACCAAAACAAGCAAGTGATGTCGAGGTAACACCCCGAAATCACGACTCTAACAAAACAGGTGACTCGATACAACAAGACAAACCCATTGACTCGATATGAAAAATGACTCAATACAACATAAGCGAAGCCGACTCAATACCCAAGTCTCAAAACCCAAGTTAGAAAGCACAAAACTAGCATTTGCACAATGCTCAAAATAATGCAGACCATCTGTTACATCTAGTAAAGCGAATACCGCCCTTGGTGGTTCATCCCCTGATCACATACTCGTACTATCTCCCAAATTCACTGATCCAGTGCCGATAGACTTTGCAAGATTGGTGCAGCGATGACCTTATTGTCAATCAAATTTTGTATCTCGTGGCGAAGACGGACGCAACTGTCGGTGTCATCACCAGTTTGTTAATGGAAAGCACAGCACTTAGCCGAGTCATGCTTTGGAGGGAGAGGGTCGGGTAGAGGCCGTTGTTCTAACGATTTCAAATGTCCTTTCCTAAGTAAGACCTCCAGAGCTTTAGACAAAGGCATATAAAGTGGGGTGAAAATCCTCTTGCCTTGGGGTAGATAGTCCGAGGTTCGGGGGTTTGGATTGGATGCACCAACAAAGGGGGTGGCTGTTTTGGGAGTGGTGGTGACCATTCCAACCGGAAGATCTTCTGATTGCGTCTGCTTGGTGGTCGCATTGAGCCGTGTGTATAACCTTTCTTGGGTGACTCCTTTCGTGGTCAATCGGACCTTGTTTCATTCGTCTTCAATCGTACCCCAATCTCGTGTAAGTCGCAAAAGGTGGGAAGGGGTAAGACTATCACTTTTGCATCGCCTAGGTTGGAGGTTGTGCACAACCATCATATCGGTCTTTGTTGGAAGCCCTTATAGTCACCATCGAGGCCTTTGCTCTCCATCTCGTCACAAACTTCGGAAAAACCCTCATTGGGCTCTTGGCGGGTGACTTCAAGATCACGAGTTGTGACCTCGATCGTGTGTTGTAGGAGTATTGAGCAATGAAGGCCTCGGCCATCTCTTCGATTTTGTTTCCGCGAGTTCTCTAATTTAGCATACCAAATTGCGGCTATCCCACATGGGTCGGCCAAATAGTGGCAACCGGGGGCGTAGTCAAGCCCATTGGCCTCAGGATATCAGAAAACAGGTGGAGGTGCACCATTGGGTCTCCAGAGCCATCGAAGCAGTCAATATGTGGCATCTTGAACCCGGTCCGGCAGCGTCACGGCCAAGTTGGTGTACCCATCCTCAATGTCCGGAATGGACTTCACACCTTGAGATTTCTTGAACAGCTTTTCAAGCTTGCTCACTTTTAATGCCGTGGGGTCCACCTCAAACTCAAAGAGGGAGTCCAGTAGATTGATAGGCGTGGGTGCCTTGGATAGTTGAGGTAGAATCGGGCGGGTGGCCTATTGGGATGTTTGTATCCTCACGGGCATTTTGGACATTGCCATCTCCAGTATTGCAACTCTTGGTGGGGGAGAAACCTGGTGTGAAATAGATGCTCCGATTTGCTGTTGTAGCCTGGCAATTAACTCTGCTTGTTGAGCCATGACCTCGGCCTGTTGTTTGGCAAATTCGGCTTGACGAACAGCGTCCTGCTACATGGTTTTCATACTTTCTTGGAGTTGACACATCATCTCCTCCATTCTGCCATCTTACTGATCTAACTTATCTATCGGTATATCTGTCTACGTGGTAAGCGAGATATCTCAACCTAGCGCAGGTGAGATGGATAATATTGGCGATCAGAAGCATTAAGCCGATGATCGTACTGGTGGCCTTTTACCTATACGGTGAAGAACAACGATTGCCTTAGGCCGAATCTCGACTGACAAAGTCTATCGGCTAAGCCCAATGTCAGGGATATTAGAGCCTTCTGAAGCTATAGTTCCACGACTACCTTGCAAAAGAGAAAACAGACAGTATCTTAGATCAATCAATACAGACATGGACATAGCCGAAGAACTGTATTTGACCACTAATCACTGTTCCCCAAATTACTGCCCCAAAACTGAAGCTAATATCCGCGGATATAACTGATTCCCAAAATACTAATATTGATGCCCGCAGGCCTGATGCCCAGACTTGCAAACTGATACATGCATTCCTGTAGAGACGCACTCTAAAAGCACATAGTAAGCAAGTGAGAGTCAAAAACACCCCTATGTTGGGGTAGGGTTTCCCTGTCCTATTTTGTCAGGAGCTAGGGTTTCACTACGCCGCGGTTTCAAACAACCTATAATCGGGTGAGCAACTTTGTCCTAGTTTGGAATAGTCACTATGGATTCGATATGCACTAGGTCGAATGGTCAAATGGGGTGCCTCGGTAAAAATTGGGCTTTGTGTTCCCATTGTGGCGAGCATGTAAGTCGACCTTATGGCATGCTTCTCAGCGAGCCTCCGGCAAACCATTGAGGGAATAGCGACGGCAAACATGGTATCTAGGTGCACCAATGCACATGCAATGCAAAGAAACACATAAGTGTAGTCAAAACAAGATATCATGAGTTCGAGTCAAGTTCTCTAAACTCCCCAGTAGAGTCGCCATAAATTGTAGACGTCCCTGAACGTCCCAGGGGGAATCCCGTTTCGTGCAGTTAGGCTTACTACGATTAGGACTCAAATGTCACAGTTACGAATCTAATCACGCAAAGTGCAATGTGAGGCAGATAAATCACCAAAGAGTCCAAATCCGACCAAATTGTTTTGGAAAAGCGATTTTTAAGAAAGAAGTGCCAAACATGGGCTGCTTTGCTGAATCTGAGTCGCCACCTAAATATTTTATTTTGGAGGAATTTAGAAAACCGACTCATTGCCTAAGGCCACGTGTAAGTTATCACCAAAGTTGCATCGGCTCGGGAACTTGGATGCGATTGGGAAGGTCGATTATGAGCACCCACTTCGCTTAGATCAAAGATCGGCCACTACTAAACTTATAATATCGAGTTTTTGAAAACACATGCGTTCTTATTCCCATTAATTAGCTAGAATTTACTATGTGATGTGCACAACACACAAGTATAGACTAGATCGCCTAATTTGGAACAAAGCATTGCATATTCGTTTGTTTGGAAGGTGGTTTGAAGTTTGCTACTCGCAAGTAGGCTAAATCACGGATTTCAATGAATTATCCCAATTCAAGCAACCAAACCTTCACCCACAGGCATTCAGGTAGTTATATCACATAAGCAATTAGCCTCATGGCAAGCATGCTGTCATGTTAACACTTACACACATGCAAGATGCTAAAGCATAAACACTCACAGTGTACTCCGAGCCAAAACAAGAAACTAGTTAGAAATCATGCATGATCCTAGTTCATGTTAAGATGGCTAATGCAACACATGCAAAATGCAACCAGAATAGGCTCGGCTAATCTAAAAATGGCATGTGGAATCGACAACTCGATGCGTATTCAAGTTGGAATTGAAATACTATGCGGTTTGTATGATGTATAGAGCAGGTCGTGCAATACAAATGAATGTATGCAAACATGCTAACATAAGTATGCTTATTGAAACATGACCTAAAACTAACCATTGAAAGCAAGTAAGTAAAAGGAGAAATAAGTGGGGTTTGAAGACATTCACACATACATGCATACTTATTACAAATTAAGCTCTTTCGACAGAGGGTCCGAATGAATAATACAAATTGACTAATTAACTAACTAATTAATTATTAATTATTACACAACACTTAACTAATTAGACAAATTAATTAAGCTACTAAAGCAGTAAAGAGGCCTCGGGAAGAGGGACAAATGCATGCATGCTCGGCTCCGCTCGGAAATCTATCACCATGCTCATGCTGCCTCTGTTTACACTGCTTTGCACCTCTGAAAACTTCACAAGTCTTAAGGGTATACAGAATCACTCCTGAGCATTGTGGGATGTCACACCAAAATCTGAACAAGCCATGTGGAAATGGTCATCGACCATGAATAAACTATCGACCAATAATGCATAGCCGTAGGCATTGAAGATGGCGGCCAGGCCATCTCTTCTGAGAATCTTTGTTTTCTTTCTGTGAGAGAAGACGAGCATGGCAATGCATTTTCAAAGCAATGTGTGCACAACCACCCTTCCTATCATGTCATGAACTCAAGGGAGTGTAACCCTCAACCCTCGGGCCACCAATCACGTATCTCGATGCATGATGGCCAAAGAGGCCAAGTGTGCAACTTCAATATTAAATGAAATGCATATAAACACATAAGGGGCCCCAAGCCCCTATTATGATTGATCAAGAGGCAAAGGATGTATGATCGATGCTATGCAACCTAAACATGCAAGCAAACCAATGCAACATGAGCATGTGAACAAACATGCAAACATGTAACAACATATCAAACATATGGCAAAATGCAAGCTAACAAGGATGCAAAATGCAACTTAAACATGCAATAACATGCAATGAAATTTGAGTATGCCCCAACACAAAAGGAGACCATGCAACAACATGCAAATGATGAACTTACACCAAGATGGACAGCTCTCTAATAGGTCCAAAATAGTGGCCAAAATGGACTAAGATGATGTCTTGAAGTGCGCATAAATGAAGCTCATGCAATGGCTCATAAATGGGGCATACAAGCACAACTCTCAAATCTTAAGAGTGATAAACATGGGAAGATGACGAATGAATAAGCTCTGAAATATCATACACAATGATACTAAAATATGCAAACACCTTAATATAAGCATGCAATAGGCTTCAAAACTCAAAGCTAGGCATGGCTATTACACTACAAGCATACATGGCGAGCATCATTCAACCATGGGACCTCAAAATAGAGCTAAGGCAGCCCAAATCAAGAATAAAATCAGTTTAGAACATTGCCAAAATATGCTAGAATCAAGGGTCAAGACAACATGCTATGTAAGCTAGTGAGCATGGTTTACACTATAAGTATGTGAAGAATTCAAGAGGCCACTAAACCAGCAAAAGAAAGAGGTATGACATGCCAAATAATGCCCAAAAACCCAGTGAAAAGTGGTCAACACATGCAAGAATGACATGCTCCTTTGATAAGCATTGAATAGGATTATTCTCCACATGCAAGAGGCACACCCAAGATGACAAAGCCAACTCTAGAAAGAGCCTAGACAGGCCCTAAAAGTCACCAAAAAGGGCCTGAAACAAGGCTTGGAGGTGTGAAAATATGGGCTCCTTTGAAAGGCCAAATATGCAAACAAACAAGGCCAAAGAGAGGGTCACCCCTCTCGATTTTAGCCCTCAAAACCTAAAACCACATTGAAAATTCCTGGATTTCGGTGGTAGGAAGGCCAAGCAAAGACTAAGCTGGAATGCCTTATGGCATGGCACAAAACAAGGCGAAACAAGCATGCAAGAGGGTGAGCGACCCCAACACCAAAATGATCTTAAAAAACATGAAAAGCACTTAAATATGAAGCTTTTTCAGTTGACAACAAAGCTCAAATATGTATGCAAATAAGGCTAAGAGAAGGATCAAGATAATGCTTAAAAGAAATGAGTTACCCTTGTAGCTAAAGAAAGGCAATGACTTCTTGGACCAAAAACCAGCCTTTTGAGACCTCTCAAGACCCTCCAAGAACCTTAGAACAATGGTGGAGGTGTGTGCTTAAGAGTTGTGGTGCAAAGGGGTTAAGAACCAACACTTTCTAAGCCTAAATATAGAGATATAGAGAGAGAGATACAACCCTTGTGCCTTAGACAATTTTTTTCAACCTCTCTAAGGGAGAGGGAGGGCCTCTCTTATAGAGAAACAAGAGGGTTCAAACTTCTTGGAGAAGCTAGGGCAAAGGTTCAAGCTTCTTGGAGAAGTTAAAACAAGGGTTCAAAAGGTTCAAGCTTCCTCAAGAAGCTAAAACAAGGGTTCAAAAGGTTCAAGTTTTCTCAAGAAGCTAAAACGAAGGTTCAAGCTTCCTCAAGAAGCTAAAACGAAGGTTCAAGGTTCAAGCTTCCTCGGAAGCTAAAACAAAGTCTTGAATCCTCCATACCGTATATGGAGGCGGTCTGTGCTTACCGGTTAGCACATGGCATGCATAATGCCTAAAAAGGCAAAAGGTCTCGGCGAGAAAAAGTGACCGATTGACCAAAAAAATGGCGGCCGACCAAGAACATTGCCGTGACCAGGCCAACACTTTTACCGGTAACAATAAAAGCAGGGCCGGTGGCAACATGCCAAGGTCGATTGGGGTGTGAGGGTGGCCAACAAGCCATTTCCTACCCTCGAGGCAAAAACCTAAGTGCTTGGTCCTGACCAAGCACAAAACAAATAAGTCGAGAGGTCTTGAGGCAAAGGCGGCGGCATTTGAAACCTCCGAGAACACAAGGCGAACACAAACATGGATAATCATCGAGTGTTCAAGCGATGGCGTCAAGTCTTGAGGGCGGTAAAAATGGGGTGTCTACACTACCACGATATTCTTAATCCGAAACCCCTATTTCAAACTCATACAAACACATGACCAAGCCCGACTAAATGGAGCTTCCTATTATGCCTTTGAATCGCCCCATAAAAAGATGATTGAATCCGATCAATCTCGTTTGCAACACCCTCCGGCATCTTAAAAAGAGACATGTAATACACATGTAACACGGAACAACCTGAGACTTGATGAGAGTAACTCTACGACAAATGACAAAACTCTACTCTTCCACCTAGATAACTTCTTCTTGAATTGCTCCACCACGGGTCTCCAAGTCAACCTCTTACTAGAACTGGCCCCCAATGGTCTAGGACCATCACATATCCTATTTTGATGATCTAAGTCATTCAGAAACGTTATAAAATAAAAATATTACGATTATTAAATTAGCTTAATTTTTTTAATATGTAATATACACTAAATGTTTTACAAAATGAATTGTTCGAATTATCAAAATGAGACTGTGGTAGGCCCCATTGGCCTCTCAAGTTCTTGAGATCAACCTTTTATTCTTATTTTTTGAATTTTAGACTTAAGCAAGACAATTATATCTTATTCTGTAATTAATTTTTTTGCAAATTTAAGTCATACCATGTATGTGTCACATTTGAATAGTTTAATCTTTTAAATGAGTTGGTAATTAACAATCTAATATAATATCAAAATAGGTAATGAATTCTACATTTAAAAATATTTTAATAATTTGATTGTATACTTGAGATATATTAGAATTTATTTAAGGATCAACTAAGAAAGAGATAGAGACTAATAACATGATGCAAATTTAAGTCATACCATGCAGTAGTAGGGTTTTCACTTAGTTGTTAGCTTAGTTTAGTTGGTTTGGTAGCTGTGTAGTGGGGTTTTCGCTAATCTATTTTATGACTTAATTACCCAAAAAAAAAGGTTTTTCTTAGATGGCCAAATTCAAACAATTTGAAAATACATTAGTCTACATTGTACTTTGCAACTTTACTACTTAAATATGTTCCATCTCAATCTATGTTATATACTTGGAGAACTAAAGAAAGATTAGAGATAGACGACATCATATGATTTTCTTTATATGATACACATTGTGCATTCCTAAATGGAATAGGTTAATAGTACATTAAGAAAAACTTGATCTTTGATTTGTGATCAGACATGGACAAGAGTTGGATTGCATTGGGTAAGACACCTGATGGAAGGATGAGTTAGCCATTTATTGATGGGGTGACATCATTTATTAAATTTGCAATGGCGGGTTATTGACTAAGAAGGTAAAATTCCGTGCCCATGTTTGAACTGTGTGAACTATTATTCCCAAAATCTTTGAAATGTGCAAATTCATTTGCTTCAATATGGGATTATGCAAACATACACTATTTGGCATGAGCACGGGGAACCATGTGTATCAAATGAGGCTCACCATGAAATGGCAATTGATGAAGATGAGGTTTTAGGTGGTGTTGATGCCTTAGTGGAAGATCGAATAAGAGGAGAACCCAACGATGCACCCCAAAATGAGGAAGTACAAACATTTGATAAACTATTGAATGATGCCTATCGTGAGGTGTACTTAGGTTACACAAACTACACTCTGTTGAAGTTTGTCATCAGTACTTAATATGAAGGTAACAAACCACTAGAGCAATAAATCGGTTGACACCTTGTTGGAGTTTTAACAAAACTTTTACCAAAAGATAATTTGGTTCCAAAGTCATTTTATGAAGCTAAGAAAATACTTAAGTGATTTGGGCTTGTCATATGAGTTAATTGATGCTTGTATAAATGATTGTGTACTCTTTTGGAAGGAAAATGCAAGGTTAGATAAATGTCCAAAATGTAAGGCATCGGATACAAGATCAATCGTGGCGGTAAGAAGATTCCCCATAAGGTGTTGTGGTACTTCCATTGACACCAAGGTTGAAAAAGATTGTACATGTCAAGAAAGCGCTAAAAACATGAGATGGCACAAGGACAAGCGATATAGATGAAGTATTGAGGCATCCACCGATAGTAATGAGTGGAAGGAATTTGATGCGCAACATCCTCAGTTTGCCTTGGAGCCTCGAAATGTGAGGTTAGGGTTGGCTGTTGATGGGTTCAATCCTTTCGGGAACATGAGCAACTCATATCGTTTGTGGCCTGTAGTACTCATTCCTTATAACTTGCCACCTTGGTTGGTTATAAAAGATCCCTTTCTTATGATGTCATTACTTATTCATGGAGAATCACAACCAGGGATCGATATTGATGTCTATATGAGACCTCACGGTGGATGAGTTGAATGAGTTGTGGGAAAATGGTGCATTATCTTATGATCAATGGCGTGAGTCTTTCTAGATCGTGTAGCTTTGATGTGGACTATACATGATTGGCTGCATTTGGTGACATATCTGGGTGGAGAACAAAGGGTCATTATTCTTGCTACACTTGTAATGATGAACCATATTTTCAATCATTGAAAGGTAAGACTGCATACACTAACCATCAATGCTACTTGCCTCAAAACCACCCGAAAGCGAAGAGTAAGGCTTACAATGGTAAGCATGAGAAGCGAAAAGAGATTTTTAGAGTTACGATGGAAAAGATATTAGAGCAATTGGATAGAGTGACGGGTGTCACATATGGGAAGCATCCAAGAAACAAGAAAAGACTCATGGGCACCAAATTGGACAAAAGGTAAGCATCTTGTATGAGTTACCATATTGGAAGAAAGCAGCTTCGACACAACATTGATGTCATGCACATCAAGAAGAATTTTAGTGAAAATACCTTTGGAACTATATTAGGCATTGATGGAAAGAACAAAGACACCGACAAAGCATAGATGGACTTAGAAGATATGGGTATAAGGAAAGAGTTGTGGTTAACACGTCATCCTGATGGAACTTATGTCAAACCTAGGGCAATCTTTTCATTGACCCTGAAAAGAGAGGGTTTTTGAATTCTTGAAATCGATGAAGTATCAGGATGGCTATCTTTGCAAACATATCAAGATTAGTGAATCAGAAATGGTAAATTAATAGGCGAAAAGTCATGGCGCCATGTACTCATACAGCAGTTCTTTTAATTGGGATGCATGGTTACGTAGACAAAGAGATTAGTAAAACACTATTTGAGTTAGGTAGCTTTTCGAGATTTGTGCTCAAGGACAACTGCGACATAATGAACTTGAGAAATTAGATGAGCGTATAGTACACATATCATGCAAGCTTGAAAGATCTTTCCTCCGACCTTCTTTGATGTGATGGTTCACTTGGCCGTTCACTTCTAGAAGAGGCTATTCTTGGAGGACCGGTGCAATATCGATGGATGTACTAGATTGAAAGATAATTGTTAAATTGAAAGGTTAAGTAATTATATGTTGCATGTGTAACCTTGCTCTTAACTAATTCTCTTTTCAAGGTTTCTCAAAGCTTTAAAAAGTTTGTTACAAGCCGAAGGCTCGACTAGAAGGTTCAATCACGAGAGGCTTATATTGTCAAAGAGTGCATTACTTTTTGTTCAATGTATGTTGATGGGATCAAAGCTTGATGCATAATTGACCCAAGCGAAATCAAGATCGTGGCGAAGTCATAAAGGGTTGTTGTATTCATAAAGCGCCCGTCCTATTGGCCTAATCACAAGGGATGCTAATATGTCACAAGAATATCGTGATATGGCTCATTGGTTCTTATTGAACAATAGCCGAGATAGAAAGTATCTAGAGTATGTTTTTCATTTAAATATGTGTATTCTTAGCTTTGTTAGTGTAGTTAGCGATTGCATAATAATTACATTCTTTTTGAGTAGGATACATAAAAATCTATTACGGACTCCATCGACCAAGGCATAACCCATATACAACAACAAGAGTTTCCCAAGTGGTTCAAAAAGCGGGTAAGGCATTTTCAATTTTAAGACATGATTAAAAATTTGTATAAGATTTGATCATTTATTAATTTATTTTTACTATCTTGATGTGCGTTATATGTGATTGTAGATAAATATATTGAGAGGAAAAGTCACCAAAGGCAACCAATGATTTATAATCGTTAGCAAATGGCCGAATTTGCTAGTAAAAAGTACTCAAGTTGCATAATCAATAGCGTCTGATTTCATACAAGAGAAATAGACAATCCTTTGTAAGAGTCAGAATAATGGTGTGCTTACAGAAGGGGATCATGAGAGAGTGATGCATGACTTTTATGGTCACTTGTGCAATGTTTGGAAATTGGAGTACATGTGTCATAACAAAGTTGTATTGTTCGGTGTGAATGGTACAAGGCGAAACCTGGTCAGTAGAACATTGCGAACCGATGATTATTGCATAAGTATTGATGTCACAAGTCGGTGGTATCAATATGACCCTTTCATCTTGCCTAGCCAGGCTAAACAAGTCTTTTACCTAAATGATACCAAATGGGGACAAGCTTGGCAAGTCGTTCAACAAGTGCAATATAGGGGTGTCTTTGATGTACCAGAGGTAGGTGGTGGAGAATCATTAGACGAACTAGAAGAAAACGATGTGTTCCAGTAAGAAAATATTACCGATGTTGTTCCTATTGACATTGGCCCTAATGTTCAATGTTATAGAGATGGTGTTGAAGCAGAAGTTGTTACAAGGGTTAGGTCATCTGATGAAATAATGATGGAGAATAGAGCTGACAAACAAAATGAAGAGTGTGATGAACCTAATGTGGATTACGATATGGATTTTGATGTAGACTAGGATTTGTAGTTATTTTGCACTTTCTATATGAACATTGTTCTTAATTAATGTAGTTGAATTTCAGTTGTGGGGTTCATCCACTGTTATGTAAGTTTATCGTTGATTGGTCATATTATGTGTCTGATGGCTTTATAATTAATTTGTTCTATGATATGTAAAAGGTAAAAACAAAAATCATCCATCTCACTCTAACCATATTTCAATGATTTAGAGCCTATATGACATATCCACTTGTTGAGATTGTTGTTGCTTTATGCTTTATGTATAGAAATATATAATTATCTTTTCTTTACATCTAATGTTCAATTATGCTTATCCACCAAAAAATTGTTCAATTATGCTTTATAGTTGGGCAAAATGGGCTACAAAAATAGTTGACCAAACCAAGTACCACAACTAAGAAGGTAACAAACTATGAGAAACAAAGAATGAAGACAATTAATAAAAACCGTGAAAGAATGAATGCTCTAGGAGTGAAGAATATAACAACTTGTTTGAAGGCTGCGGTTTAACATAAGAAATTGAGGAAGGAAAACAAATACCAATTGAGGAAAATAACGATGATTATCGACCGTCAGAGGTTAAAGATGGCAGTGACACTGAATCCTATGATTCGTTTGAGCATGAGGTACTATACATTTATGCGTTATGAAATATATTCTTTCTTGTTACTTTCAATTCATACACACATAGACATGTATATCTTTGTACATATATTCATATTTTATTATGTTATTCAGCTGTTAGAGATACCATCGAGAGCCCATTTACAATCTCATCATGAGGCATTGACCCACGCATCGAAGAGGATACCTCTTCACGTCTGAGATGGCTAGCCATCCGCCACCACCTCTCAATATGGAGCCTCAACTTGAGGTGGCTAGTAATACTATTGGTAAGACACACTCTTTATTTAAATTGATTTGTGGTCTTAATTAAATTTGTTCACATACTATTTCAATATTATGGCTTCACAATATCAATTTGCTAAAAGCGTGTTAAGTGGCTGACTTGAGGCAAAGAGGTTCAAGGCTTTATTGATAGATATGGAAAGCTTAGCGTGCTGTCCCTCGAAATTCCATGCCTTTGGTAGGGGACTATGCCTCAAAACTAGCCCCAAAGATTGGTGTAGAAGTGCGAACTCGTTTACGGATCAAGTGTTAGTAGGTGGAAATATGTTGATGCCTCCGTTAAGGAGGCGATGTTTCAACACTTGAATATAAGTTAGTTGTCTACTCTATTATAGGAAATTTTACTCATTTTTATAATAGGTTAGAAATCTTAATTATTTTATTATGATTATTTTATTTTTTATAAAATTATCTCTGAATTATCTATTTTGCGGGATCAATTTGATTTACAAGGAGACCTGTTGATATAGAAGGCAATGAACACAAAATTTGGTCGAAGATTGAGTAACCATACCTATAAATTTTTAAACAATTCATGGAATGAAGGAGGCTAAATGGGAGGTATGCAAAACCACCTTGAAGAATGTTGATCCTACCAAGTGGATGGATCTTATTGATAAAAAGTGGAACACTAAAAGAATTTACAGTAACATTTTCATCTTTTTATTATATCGTGAAGAAAAGAATTTGATTAGAATAGGGAGATTCTAAAAAAGAAACTAGAATGAAGCATAATCAATTTGCTATGAAATTCCATGTCTTCTTTTCCTTTATCTTCTAGGTATGTAAGTGGAACATAATAAAAACCAAATAAGTGGGAAAATGAGAAAGGAAAACTATTAAATATGGATTGGAAGGCTCACATAATAGAAGATTAATTTATGGTTCCTTAAAGTGCATCTTTCACATCATAGAATAAAGAACTAAGATTTTAGTTTCTGTGATTGTATTTTCTGTTTGTTCTTGGGTTTGGTCTAAAGTTTCATGATAATGTGGTAAGCAACTAGCCAAGTAACTAATCTGAGGGTATTGAGGCAGAACTTTAGATTTGATAGAGTTGTGGAAAAAAAAGGGTTATGAGTTTGATATCAGTAATTGTTCCATATCTTGTGAAATGAAAATGGATATTTTCACAATCTATCTTGCCCATGCTAATATGCCCCCTATTTATGAACGGTGTAAATTACTCGTTTTTCTTTTTTCACCCAGAAAAACCATCTTATGATGAAATCTCAACAAGTCCTCTAATCTATTTTTCAAAGAATTGAATGAAGCTAGTGAATAATTTGAAATATCTTTTAAGTTGAAATGATATATAGGAAAATGATAGAGAGGAACAATGCAATTTCTTTATTATCAAGCATTAAATTTGTTTTACTAGTGATACATTTCATTGTTATATTGGTTCATTATTCCTTACGAGAACAATCAAAAGCTAACATATTTGTCTTACTAATGATACATTTCATTGTTATATTGGTCATTCTTCATATAGAAACAATAAAAGGCCAACATAAGCTAATAGAGAAAGGATGTATACAAAACATAGGTGTGGTTCTGGGTCAATCTCTATTATAGTAGAAAAAGCTGATGCGTATCCTTGCACTTCGAATTATATTAGATTCTTAA